>APFE030324538.1:12670-24236 GCA_000404065.3 Pinus taeda | reverse complement strand
AAAAAATTAAGAGACTCAAACAAAGCTTTAAAAAATTAAAGTTTTACTTATAGTTAGGCAATAACACTTCAAATTTATTCACCAATAGCATAAATGAAATTCAGTGATTCAAAAAATAAATAAATAATATATTTTGTTAATGTAAAACAATATATAATAAACGCAAAAAATTTGTTAAAAAAGTTGATTAGTACAAAGTCAACAATACATCCACCTATAGTCCTAGCTTTCGACCAGGACTAATAATAGTTATAGAGTTAGATTTTTATTAGTTAAGACTTTGTTTTCGCAACCCAAAATTTAAAGTTATTTAGTAAGAGTAGAAATTTGCTCACTTATGGATTACTAATAGGTCATTTCAAGGGGTATGGTTTTCCTTTGAATAATAATGATGAGCCATGCATATTTGAGAATGACAACCAATGATCATTGCCCTTACTTCCAATTAACAATTAAATTATTATAGGTTAAGTCACCTTCAATGAAAAAAATAATAAAAAAATACCTCAACAAATTATTTATAAATTTATAGTTATATAATATACTAAAGTTTATATAATCATATAAGATAATAAAATTTGATTTTCCTCTCCCAATTTTTAAATTAAAATAAAGAGTTATAATAACTAAAATAAATCATATAATAATAAGTTTGAAATCTTAGAGTTATGCATGTAATTAGATCTGGTCTCTTTTATTCCTTGTTTAAGGTTAGGTGTTATATTGACTTTACTAAATTACTTTTAATAATTAACTTCTTGTTCAGATCATTTTTCATGTGAACTTTGCTGTACTTTTCATTAGATTCTTTTGAAATGTTGATTCATAGTCTCTAAAATACAAATTCAATTTCCTTTTAATTTGTGAGTGTGTTGTATAATGTAAGGGAATGCATTGCTTAGTTTCCACCTTTCGTCAATGATTCAATGGGTTCATCTCATTTTCCTCTTTCACATCTCACCCTAAGTGAGTTGGTCTTTAGTTGTGTTAATACATATTTTTCACACCACGAGATGTTAAATGTAGAGTTGTTTTTGTTAGCTTTCGAGGTGACTCCAGAAGTGTTTACACCATGCATGGGGTTGCTCCATGTGATGTGGAATATATGGTGTATGGATGATCTCTTATTTTTTCCATGATGGACATACGTTTGTTGAGGTGGCTTGCTTGCGGATTGCTAGACCTTGTATGGATGATCTCTTATTTGTTCCATGATGGACATACTCTTGTTGAGGTGGCTTGCTTGCAGATTGCTAGACCTTGTATGGATGATCTCTTATTTGTTCCACCATGGACATACTCTTGTTGAGGTGGCTTGCTTGCGGATTGCTAGACTTTGTATGGATGATCTCTTATTTGTTCCATTATGGACATACTCTTGTTGAGGTGCCTTGCTTGTAGATTGCTAGACCTTGTATGGATGATCTCTTATTTGTTCCATGATGGACATACTGTTGTTGAGGTGGCTTGCTTGTGGATTGCTAGACCTTGTATGGATTCTTATGTGATTTTTTTCATTGGAGCATTAGCGACCTTTGGACAAACTTCATACTAGCCACATGGATATTGGTCTCTTTCTTGGAGTATACCTTACTTTGGAGGAGGAGAGCATTGAGCCCTAGATGGCATGTACACACTTGGATCACTTGCATGGAAGTTTATACTTGACTTGGCAACATTGGGTTAAGTGCATGGTCATGTAGGTGTGGTGGAACCTTAGGAGCACATAGCTTTGGAGATGTTTTGGAGCCTTCAAGTCCTTATATAAGGAGTGTTGGATCTTTCTTGAGGAACACTCATGCCTTGAAGCCTCACTTGTTGACAAGATCACCTTAAAGCTTTACATGTGTCCTTTTGGACTAAAGTGTTGCATATGTGTGGACCTACTTGTTAGAAATAGTTTTCTTGTAAGGATTGAGGCCCATTTACTATTTATGCACTAGCTAAGAGAAATTCATGGAGGATCATTTGTATAAGCTTGAAGATGCTAACTAGACTACTCTTTAGCCTCATTATCCTTATAGGATTTCACCCATCAACTTGGGTTTTCTTGTCTATGTCATTTATACTTTATCACAAAGTGGCATATATTAAGTTTATTATTTATGATTTTGAATGAAATATTGAAAAATCACATATGTAGAAGGGAAAAAAGGTTATGTTGTTTAGATGCAGCGAATTTGTATTCCTATGATCAAAAAATAAGTGTTCTACATATACAATTAATCAATAGTAAACTGATGTGTTGTCAAGTTAAGAATAGTAGATTTTTTTTTTTGCATTTGCAATAGCATAATATATATGCTAGAAGAGAGAATTGTTGTTTTTGGAATTTTCAAATTAAAGGCTAAGTAGATATATGGTGACTTTCATTTTCTATGTTTTTTTTTAGCACTAAAACTTTCATGTTTAGTTTCATGCATATTTGAGTAGTAAAAGAATGTAAGAAGTAAAAAACAACGATAAAAGAAATATTGAAACGAGAAAATTTATATAAAATATATGTTAATTAGTTTTGTTGTGGTCTAGAATAATTTAAGGATATATTCATGTAATCTTAATTTAAAAGAAATTTTGAATTTAAATATTAAAGTGAATTATTTGATTATAAAACACTTGATACATGTAGGGAATAAATGAAATATATAGTAAAACGAAGATATATTTTTACTTGTTTTATGATTATTTTAATAGATTATAGAATGGAGAAATATTCGTTGACGTAACCCATCATCATAACATACCTTGGAGGTTAGGTTACGTAGTAATTAATACCTTCCACAACCCGAGAAAGCATAATGGGGTGGGAGGGAGTGTTAAAACACCAAGTAAGCATTGAGGCTAACTAAGCGGAACACTAATGACATTAGATTCTTTGAATTTCATTGAGGCATGCAATGATCTGATTACAATCCTCGTATTTTTCTTTGAGCACTCAACCCAAGAGAATCTTCATTTCACAATGAAGAGTGATGAAATTAAATTATTGGTTGCACTATCCCTTGGTGTGCCCAAGGTCAGGGACCCAACTAGCAACTTCAATTTTGATTTTTGAATCAAAATAGGCCTAGAAATCACTGCTGGTTAATGCTTCCAATTGATGAATTTTTTCCTGGGTTTCAAAGGGAGTTGTAGAGTGGAAGATGGAGAAAATAAATTGGGCTTGCGTTTGAGCTCGAGGCTTGCCTAAAGGGCCACGACCTTCAGACCCCTATCAAGATCTCATTCTCTGAAGTGACATAGAAATTAGGAGAAGGCTAGGAACAAGAGTAAAAAGACCAAATAAACTCTGAGCGTTGAATAAAGACCAAATAAAATAGAATAGTTCGAAAGTTTCTAGTGTCACTAGGTCGCCCTGCACACCAAGCACTGAACGCCATCATGTAGAGAGAAAGAAACTCAAAATATGGACATAGAAAATGTTACTTGTTCCCTGAAGGTCCACCGAGCTTGGAGAAGTAGTGTTCAAGCACTCCCTCTCTAATGGATGGCATGAGTTCTTGGTCGAACTTTCCTCATAACCTCGTCCTTGCACCTGATGCAAAATCTTGCTAAGTTACATATGCTGACAGAGTCCAATCCCAGGAGACATGGGCATTAAGTTCTTAGTGAACTGGAAAGATTGACACCGTAATGGAAATATCCCACCCGTGCCTAGGATTCTCCAGTTACACAACAAAAAAAATCAGGGTTGTAATAGAGAATGTATAAGTTCCCAACAAAGGTTAAGTTTTTCATTTTGGTGCAGTATACAGATGAGACTATTGGGATGTGTAAGTGCATGGGGTGGGATGATCACGCCACTTACCCTATTTGATGTAAGGAAAGACGACACAGTGAGAAGGCTCCTGCCTCCATTTCTGCTGGCTCTTTATCCAACACCCTAATCAGAGAATTAATTCATGTATATATATAATATTATGGCTATATATTAACTATAAATATCTCTTTAATATTAAAATATAAAATACATATATTATAATACTATTTCTAATATTACTACTTAACTAATTTAATTTAATTTATTTAATATATCTTTAATAATATTAATATATGAAACATCACAAGTACTATAATATTATTTCTAATATTACTATTAGACTAATTTAATTTAGATAGAAAACATGTTATATTTATTATAATTATATTAATAATTTATAAACCTTAATAATTAACAAGTGCAAAATAAGTATTTCATATACAAATATTATTAATGACTTAGTTATCTTATTAAGATTATATCAGTAAAAAAATATGACATGTATCTATCATAATAAAATTGTCTTCTAGTAATACTAGAATAGATTATAATACATTGTGTGTTTTCATATTAATATTATTAAAGGTATATTAATAAATTAAATTAGTAAGAATATAAGAAATAAAATTACAATACACTTTTGATGTTTCATATCTTAATTTATTAAAAAATATTTATAGTTAATAATAGTTAATATGGTTATATTATGTTAATATATAGTCATAATAATGACATTTAGCTAGATCTAATATATCAAAATAAATTATATGTTTTTATTTATATTTTTTTAATAGCTAAATCTTATTAGCTAGATTAACTATATTAAATAAACTTATATTATATATATATATATATATATATATATATATAATATAATATATATATATTTTTAAATTAGCCAATCTATTTTTACAAGTCATAAAGTTAAAAAAAAATTATGAAACTCAGCAAAAGCTTTAAAAAAATGAAGTTTTACTTATAGTTAGGCAATAACACTTCAAATATATTCACCAATAGCATAAATGAGCCATCCATACCTTTCGAGGAGCCATCCAGACCTTTCCATATGAGAGAGTCTTTATCTGTAGAGCAAAAAATTTCGTGGGCATGCAACGAGGATAAGATAGAATTCCATTGAACCTCCATGTCATCTCGGAGCTGCAATTCGGTCGTTGTTTTCCATATGGGAATGGCTCCTTCCCATTTTCGAATGGCTCTGGCCCAGAAGAAGATCCCCCTGTTGTGGAGCGCTCTCATCAACCGAGGGGATACATGAATTTTCCCAGCCCCTCTAGCAAATTCATCCCTTCCTATCATATTCTTTGTGCCCATCTGAAATTTCCAAATAAGATTCTGTCTGAAATATGGTTCCATTTCCTGAAGCCTCTCCAGATAATGGATCCATGTGATGACCCAATGTGATTTTCCCTGATCCAGTAAGACATGTCCATGTATTTAGCATGAATGGCTGAGCTCCATAACGAGTCGCCCATAATTGCCTTGCACATTGATTTGCACAGGAGTGCTTTCCTGAAATGTGATAAATCTAATATGCCCCATCCTCCCATATGTTTTGGGCACGCCAACACAGATAGTTTGGTTAGGTGGAATTTATATTGGTCTTTGTCGCATCCCCAAATAAAATTGGCAATCATCCTGTTCAAATTTTTAATTATAGCAGATGGGATATAGAACAAGTGCGCCCAATGGACCATTGTTTGAACAAGAACATCTTGTGTCAGGATCATGCGTCCTCCTTTAGATAAGCACAAATACTCCCATGCTGCAACTTTCTTGTAAAATCGATTTGCAATCCAGGTCCAATCCGCCACCCGATAACCTACTAATTTCAGATTAAATCCCAAATATATATAATATATATATGCAGTTTCTAATTTCGGAAGTAGGTAATTCCAGAGATATATTTCCTCCTACTTTTTGGAAATCAGGATGCCCCACAAATATCATTATCTTCGCATCGTTGATATTTCACAATAGGAACCTCACTTGGGAAAATTTACAAAAACGGAATTGGCACGGGCCTGCCATCTGTCCACTTTGCAGGAAAAAATCTGAATATAATTTACATCTATTCCTCACTTGCCCACAGGTGCAACCCATCTGGTAGAATCTTGCTGCTCACTATGGTTTCACCCTCTGTTCCTTCCCATCCATTCCTAAAGCTTTAAAAAGTTGGAGCATCATGAACAAAGAATGGAGCGCCATCCCCTTATTGGCCATTTGGGCCATATGGAAATGGAGAAATGGCAGAATTTTCAGTTCTAAAGTGGAAACAAACTCTTCTGTAGTTGCGTCTATAATATCTCTATACAACGCCCTTGAATGGTCTAGGAAGAATAGGAACAATTATGGAAGGAATCATATGACAACAATGAACAAGAACAAGAATGGAAGAAGACCCACGGTTTTGACGAGCACGGTTTCTCCATGTGCTTATTTCGATGGTGCTGCTCAGCATGGGATATGTGCATGTGGTGTATACATCAGAACAACAGATGATCAGGCTATTGAAATCTATTGGAATGCTGGTTCGGGGTCCAACAACAGAGCTGAAGCGATGGCTTTAGCGGGTCTTCTTTCCTTTTGTATCTTTCTTGACATTCCCAAGTTGCAAATCTATGGAGACTCGAGGGTAATAATTGACCATGTTTTGTCAAAGCACCACATAAAAAACATTCATCTTGTTGGATGGTTGGACAAGATTGCGGCGTTATAGAACAACAAGAGGTGTTGGACACCTAATCCTAAAGGGTTAGCGTGGAAGCCGAATGGACAAAGCAGTCCAAGAGACCTTGGGATGTGAATCCCAACGGTCACCATATTGTACTATAAATGTACATCTTTTGTGAATAAAAATTGTACTGTCATGCTTTATCTTTCTCATATGTTCTCATTGTCCATGTCTGTTTAACATGGTATTAGAGCCATGATGTGTGGCCTGTTTTCCCAGAGCAACTGATCTGAGTTGCCTTGAATAGTGCTGGCCCAGTCTTCATTACCTGAAAGAAACGCTGCAGCTGCATACCTAACATCTGAGAGAGTGTCTGAAGGTAACGCTCTTGAATTTGTTGTCTGCTGTACCTGCGTTCTGCCACACCTGCGCTGCCCTGACATATTCTATTTATAATTCCTGCCCTGTTTAGTTGAATACAATTCAAAATGGTTTCATATTCTCTGCAAATTCGTCTCTGTCCATAACACGCTGCCTTTCCAGCACTACCTCTGCTGCAAACCCACTATTGAAACGTTGAATGATGGCCTGGCATCCTGCCATCCATAACCCAAGTGTACCAAATCTCTGCGTGAAGATTGTGAAGGATTGAATGCTGGTCTGGTATATCTCAGTTACGTTATTTTACTCTAGGTTTGCGTTATGGTTCGATTTTGAAACGGCTGAGGCACTCTCCCAGTACCTGATTCGTGTTATAATTACAGAAAAGCACAGATGCCCATGGTCTTTGTGCCTCTTTTTCATCGTTTTCGATACAATTGACGAATTGGGTTTTTTCTGCGACGGTTTTTATCCTCCCCCAACTTTTTACGTCACCATCTCGGTGCAAATATCGTGTTCAGTGATGGGTAATTTCTAATTCTTAGCCTTGAGACACACATCAGAAAGACTGTAAGACAGTATTTTATTTGGATCGGAATGTTTGTAAAACAAGGCCGCAACAGTATCCAGATGCTCAGACTTTATATTATGAAACGAATGTGAGGTGCCCGCGAAGGGACAACCTTCAATCTCTTCTTTTAGGTGGACGTATATACCCGGAGGAAACAACGCTGTGGATACCAGGAAGATTGAAGTGTTTATTGGAACTAGCAGAAGCCGAAGGGAAGAGAGCCGATTTTCCAGTAAAGGTACCGGGCCTTCCGCCGATCTCGAGCAGAGATCTGCCGACTCCATTGCAGGACAGGTCGGATGAAGTCTTTTTCTGGTTTGTGCATCATTTCTTGCACCTTCGCGAAATAAAGGGGGTTTTGATAAATACCTTCGAGGAGCTGGAGACTGAACTGATCAAAACCCTTGTGGAAGGAAATATATCTATTAATCCACACATTTAGACGAGCACTCGTGAAACAACTATTGAGCAACCACGGGAAGAATAGCAAGGGCATCGTCCACACTGGCGAAACAAAACCGCTTTGTTGTTCGTTGGGAAGAATACATGAAGCTAAGGCATTTAATATTCTTGTCGAAACTGTGAGTACTTGTTGCCGAGATTTGAAGAGGTCGTTGCTTATCCAAGGACCAGCGCTCCAGTTCGTCGTACAATAACGAATGAATTCTTTGATCCATATGTACAACAGTTTGATAGGCAAGTAATCAATAGTATATCTTGTCCAATTTTTGGTCGAGCTCGGAGTGTAGCATTGAACAGTGATCAACACATTATTTAATTTTATAAACAATTGTCTACTATTTAATTAGAGAAAGTGGAGTTCTTGTTTCTCCATTAACATATATTTTTTATGAAGAACCACCAAGATGGCGCAAACTTTTGGACCAATTAAATCTTGACTGCATTCATATGCCTGCTTCGGTTGCTCACCAGTTTTTGTAACGATTCCCTTAGCCACTGCTTATTGCTCGGGAGTTTTCCCTCTAGTCTAGTTGAGTTGCGTTATTACAATTTCAAGTTGGATGAGAAAGAATGTAACAATGAAGATCTATATCAACCATTTGTATTGAATCTAGCATTGAACAAGTTTTGCTGTCCCATCAAAGCTGGTAGCATTTCAAGTCAAGTTGATTACTCGTAGTTGGACGAATTGAGGTATTTTGAGGCAACATAAACACAAATTGAAGGATTGAACCTTTCTAGAAGCAGCAACCTGATATTCGGCCCTCCTAGGGTTGCGCATCATAACAAGAGGACAGCCGAGTTCTCAACAGGAGTATCTAACCCACTGCGAGTTGTTTCATATGTGTTGTGTACCGATACTACATTTTTGGGCTCTTGGTACCCTCAAGAAGGCAGTCAGGCCTATTTCAATTGCTCTCAAAGGTCTGTGGGTTAATATAGGATTTGCAGGAGACCAGGGTAAAATTACAAATAGTAGAACTCAGTTAAATTTGGATTAATATTGGATCTGGTTTATTAAATCATTGACAGTTGCAAACAATACTCTACTTGGTAAAATGTTGGTTGTATACATTCCTTGTTTACTAGATAGCCAACACTATTTATTGTTGATTTGAGGAGAATCATATTGTTGTTAATAATCCTTAGATTATTCATGCATGTCTACTGTTACTGTCGAATGATTTGTATATTCAATAATAAAAAAAGAAAAAAAAGGTCTCTTATTACAGCAGGAAACATCAACTGAACCAGACTTTGTTGACCAAAAGGGCAAACATTTCATCGGATGTATCAACATCTTAAAGAAAATTTCAAATCAACTTTGGAGAAAAAGGGTGACTAGATATTGTAAACGGGTGTTGCTCCTTCGTCATTGATCCATAGCTGTAATCAGTTTTTTAAACTGTAATTTTGACATTAGAGAAAATGACTCAAATTGGTGAAGTATTAGAGTTCATAAAAACTCTTATACAATTTACTGTTGATGACACATTACAAATCAGAAAAGGATCTCTTTCAGAAATTCAGACATGTCTACAAAATGCACAGGAAAAGATCGAATTTTTGCAGCTTGAATCACAGCTACAGCAAGAAGAACTACAGCAATGGAGTCATCTTTCTGAACCTGTTTCTGTTCAGAAGATTGAAACAGACTCCCATAAACAGCAAGTCAATAATGTTCCTGTTCATACAGATGCAGAAACTCAGTCTGCACTTCCCAAGCCCATCATCAGACCTTGGGAACAGCTTGTCCACAACAAGCATAGAACTGGTCTTGGATATGACAAGGACTTGCCCTTTCATATTCCAGACTACACCAAGCCCATTCATTTTCAGAGTGCTGGTTTCATTCATGACAGTTCACCTGCTCCTCATGACAGTTCAGCTACAGCTGTTCCAGACTCTGCTCTCTTCCACAGCAACAACAACAACAACAAATTGTGAAATGCCAACACTGTGATTGAGTTGGCCATCTGAAAGATCATTGTTTTGATCTTCATCCATGTAAGCACTGTCATAAAACCAGTCATTCTTCAAACAGATGCTTCAAAAACAAACATCCTGCAAGAACAAAGATTCATCTAGGATGGATCACTTCTTGGCAATGGGCATCAATAGCCAAGAAGATATTCTAAACACATGTCAGAACTTGTTCCAGAATATTGAACAGTCTTGCAGTTGATTTTTCTCCATCTTCTCACCTTGTATCTGACAGGGGGGGAAATGATGGTCATCTACAAGCTTCAAAGCCACATCAAGCGAGCCTGAGCCACAACCTGCCACACCAGTTTCAGAGTTGTAGACAGAGACAAAGATGCCTGAACATGCCTTCAGTTGGCGATGTGGGACACTTCCTCTAGTAGAAGACTTACAGCTTCTTGCCAGTTTTGGAAGAGTTCCGGAGACAAAATTGAGAACACTTCCTCTAGCAGAAGACTTACAGCTTCTTGCCAGTTTTGGAAGAGTTCGAGGAATTGCATAAGCATTCCAGAGTTGTTGGTCATCCTTAAACCATCAAAGGTTGAGACTTCCCTTTTACAGGTTGAAGTTTTACCTTTTATATGGGGTGAGGCCTCCCTTTTACGGTCGAAGGTTTCCCTCTTTAAAACAATAGGATCACTTCCTCTAGCAGAAGACTTACAGCTTCTTGCCAGTTTGGAAGAGTTCCGGGAACTGCACTAAGCGTTCCAGTGTTGGTGGCTATCCTTAAACCACCGCCCTTTTTACCAACATTTCATAGAGCACATTCAGCCTAGTGCTGCCATGCATTATTGCACAATTTGTATTACAGCTCTTTTCTTGGACTCACATAACCCTTCGGATTAAGGGGGGGAATGTTGGACACCTAATCCTAAAGGGTTAGCGTGGAAGCCGAATGGACAAAGCAGTCCAAGGGACCTTGGGATGTGAATCCCAACGGTCACCAAATGTACTATAAATGTATATCAAATTGTTAATAAAAATGTACTGTCATGCTTTATCTTTCCATTTGTTCTCGTTAACCATGTCTGTTTAACAGTATCATAAGACGAAAATAGACTGTTTTGAAAAAATAGTTGAATGCTTCAATGAGAGTGGCGAGAGGATTGTGTTGAAAGGAAAAAAGAAACCCACATTAGTCCAAATAATAAGAGCAATGCAAGATAAGAAATGCAATTGAAAAGGGTTTAATTTGTATGTTTTTCAAATAACCAATGGTTTGGAAAACAACAATGGCAGTGTCTTATTGGAACACCCAATGCTAAAGTGGTTTGAGGATGTTTTTCTTGAGGAAATACTAATATATCCACCGCACATGCAATTTTATTTCTCAACTGAATTAATGTTTGGTACAATGTGTTGAGCCTCAAACCTACACTTCTTTATACATCCTCTCAGCCACCTTTTCCTATTCATTTCCTTCTTTTGCCACTCATTCCCTCCATCAAATTGCTCAAATCATTGTATTTTAGGACTTTTTACATGGTTTGCTAATTATGCTAATGACTGTGTTTGGTTTAGAATTATGGTTCAAAGTGCTGCATTTCCGTAGCTAACACAGGGTTTCCGCAGCTGATCCCGGTTTCCGCAGCCAACCCCGGATTCCGCAGCTGTTTTATTAAATGATATGTTCCAGGTGTCCTCCAGGAAGAAGAGCCACATGGGAAAGTTCGTGGAACCAAGGACATGGTGTGTGTCCTTCCAGCTCACCCAAACC
>APFE030324535.1:0-10906 GCA_000404065.3 Pinus taeda | reverse complement strand
AATAATTATTATATTTGAATATTAATTATTAATGCCCTGAGTTTGATTAAAAAGAAATACCTACTGAGGGCAAACCTAGGAAGCATTGGAGGTCATAATTTCTCTAATTAAGGGAAACCCGCTACTACTGATCTTGATGCCATTGTCCCTATAGAGATTATGTGGATGTTTCATAATCTCAAGAGCCTCTCTAATTTTTCGCATATGATGATGTTCTTCTCTTGCGACAATTGAGGCGTTTTCCACACAGAGATGGTGCCTAGTTTTAGAGGAGTGCTCTGCCAGGGCCGAGGTACGAGATCTATAATTCCTAATATTTGCTATATGTTCTTTCAGTCTAGTTCGCAAGGAATGACCTGTTTCACCAATGTAACTTTTCCCACATGAGAAATCTATTTTATAAACTCCTTTAAGTTGGTGTCTATCAATATTATCCTTGACAAACCTCATACTATGTCTAATAGTTTTGGGAGCCGAGAACTAAGTGATTATGTCCTTCTTTCTCAGGATTCTTGCAATCTTGTCTATAACACCTTGAATATAAGGTAGAAACAATTTCCCACCCTAAGGTTGGTCTTGAGCTTTCAGCGCCTGAGATAACACCCTTCTTTTAGCCCTTTCTATAGCCATCCTAATTTCTTTTTCTTTGTAGCCTATACTTTTAAAAACTGATACTAAGTGCTTCTTTTCTTCATCTAAATGATCAAAATCAGAGATTCTAAGAGCTCTAATAGCTAGAGTGTTCAAAACACCAAACTTTTGGGATGGGTGATGGTGGGAGTCTGCATGGAGGTAGCTCTCTGTGTGGCTTGACTTCCTAAAAACCTTATGCGCTAAGGAGCCATCCTCTTTTCTAATGATAAGAACGTCTAAAAATGGGATCATCATGTTTTCTTCCATCTCCATGGTGAATTTTATTTCAGGGGAGATAGAGTTAAGGTGAATGAATTTTTTTTCAAGCTTTGTTTTTCCATGAGTCCATTTTATGTTTGTGTCATCTACGAATCGTTTCCACCAATCTAGTTTCAAAGGGTATGAATCAAGGGCCTTCTTTTCAAAATATTCCATGTAAAGGTTGGCCACAATTGGCGAGAGGGGTGACCCCATTGCCACTCCAGAAGTTTGCTCATAGTATTCACCTTGGAAGGTGAAAACAGTTGATTGTAAACAAATCTCAGCTAGTCTCGCTGTTTGGGGATCAGTAACATCTTTTATAACCATAATGGCTTCATCAAGAGGAATCTTGGTGAATAGAGAAACTACGTCAAAGCTCACCAGGATGTCATCCTGGTTCATCCTTTCATCTCTGATAAGCTTCACAAAGTCATGAGAGTCTTTAATGAAAGAATCACTGTTCCCGACAAGGGGCCTAAGAATCTTGGAAACATATTTAGCGAGTTCATAGGTTGGGGAACCAATGGTATTAACTATTGGTCTAAGAGGAACTCCTTCTTTATGGATTTTAGGTAAACCATAAATTCTTGGGATAGTTTCACAAGAAGGGGTTAGCTTTTTCTTTAATTTTTCCTCGAGGTTGGATTTTGAAATGGTCTTTTTTACCTCTCTCATGATTTTGGGAATGGAATTTTTGCTAAGTTTTTTATAACTACCACACGCTAGGTGTTCATTCATTTTAGAGACATAGTCATCTTTGTCTAAGATACTGCTACCCCACCCTTATCAGCCTCAAGGACTACAATTTTATCATTATTTCGAAGGAACTTAAGAGCAAGAATTTCTTCTTTCCTTAAATTACTTTCAAACTTTCCTCTTCTATGAGCAATAAGTTAACTTCAATAACAAATTAAAAACTCTATATAATAAAATTATAGAAAAATGTAATACAATTTTTAGATGTTTATGAAATATTAATTTTGTATGAGCTAGTAAATTGAACGACGGAGGGACGTATGAGAGATGTAAAATGTAATTTCTGTAAATAAATTGATATGTTTTGTTTGCCTGTTTGCTTATTTAGCAATTGTGTTCGAGCCTTGAACTGAGTTGCCTCGTCAGCAACGGTAACCTCCAATCATAGTCGATCAAGAACACCTGAGATTTGCAGTGGTAACGTGAGCATAACTCACACGTGTGAAAGAAGAAAATTGTCACGAGGAATCCTATAACGTTGAAATGGGCATAGATATGAAAGAAAACTCATATTTCTTGTAAACTGATGATAAAAGGCAGCGTTTCTTAGCCCTTCTCTTTTTTTTCCTATTGAACTGTGAAAAAACGCTATTCCATTATTTGTTCAATGGGAAGAGTTTGTTTTTTCAGATCTAGTCTTATCACCGTTTGTGACGAAATAGGTTTTTCATTTGTGTCCTATGCAATTTTATTTTCATAATTTGGAACAAAAGAACCAATCACAATCGGAGATGGGCCATGGAATCCGATCTCCATGTCATGATAACATCAACAAAGGTCTTTGGAGCTTGGTCACCCTTGGTCTGGCCGCATGAAGTTCAACTCATGAGTTTGTTTGAAGAGCCACATCGGGTAAAGTAACAAGTAAAATGCTGCTGATCTTTGAATCACAGTGCAAACCAAAGCCAATGCCATTCCAAGGAGAACTGTGTAACCGATGCTGTCATTTTGTTTTTACGCTGGGGGGATAGCGGTAAGCGAGCACTGCATTTGAAAATGGATTTTATTTAAGTGGTTCACTAGATTAATTTGGTGCTAGATAGGTCTATAAATAACATTTACTTCGAAAAGTCAAGGTAGATATTCACTTAGTCAAGGTAGATAATCACTTTTCAAACACAAATGTTATAACATAAATTAGATAAGGAAAAAAACAACATACTATTCGCACCCCACGACTTACACTCCCTTAACTATGTTAAAAGCTTTAATATGGGTCAAATCTCAAGAAGAACACATTCAAAAAATGGTGTAGAATACATGGTGAAGGTGCATAATCAATTCAAGGAACGAAATATAACAACAAATTATAGTCACTGTTGCTCATTGTTCGACGATGTTATCGAGTAATTCTTGCTCAGAGTTTCTCTATGAGGCACGGATACTATGATGCTACACTATAATGGGTGATGGCCCACTTGGTGGGCGACTGAAAAATTTAGGTCAATTTCCACCACCAATTCATGGCTGTGCGGTGGAATGAAACTAAAGATCATGTGAATACCTTTTTTCAGGAATTGGTGTAATGGTTATATTCAGTGGTGTACTTATATGAAGGTTTTATATATTTTGTGAAGAAAAATTTAGTTAGAAGGTTTAATATAGATGATTGTGTAGCTAGTTAAAAAGTGGATTTAGGAAGGATCTCTTTAGTATTGAAAAAGTAAATTGAAAAAATAAAAGTGATTTTATATTCAGCTAATACAATTGAATGGTGTACTTATATCAAGGTTTTATAGATTTTGTTAAGAAAAATTTAGCTAGAAGGTTTAATATAGATGATTGTTTAGGTAGTTAAAAAGTGGATTTAGGGAAGGATCTTTAGTATTGAAAAAGTAAAAGTGATTTTATATTGAGGTTATACAATATTTTGTGGATGTTGTTTAGTAATTGTATTTAGGACATCTATGTTTCAGGATTTCAGGTATGGGATTTGAGAAATCATCTTGAAGCTACACCTTTACTAACATTGTTAGACAAATCTACATCTTTAAATCTACATCTTTACTAAGATTACTCTAGAGCTTGATCGAGTTCAAGTTGGTTTCAAAAGTTTAAACCATTTAAAGAATGTTTGATTATTTTTTTTGCCTATGGCAATTTCAACAAGATTTCTAGCCTAAGCATTAAGAGGAGGTGTTGGAATTAGTGCTTACATCCTATAAGTGAAAATTTAGATTGTCAATTGTTAGAGATGGTAGAGATATTTTCTCAACCTCTCCTCCTAAATTAATAATAAGTTAGATCTCACACGAAGTTGAAAACTCTATATAATAGAGTTATAGCAAATTGCAATACAATTTTTGTATGTGTTAATCAAATATTAATTAAAAACATTACCATCTTCACTAGATATTGATAAGAATTTCCCAAATTATTTTTATTAAACCATGTCCAAATTTATTTTGGTAATAAAAATAATTCTTAATTTTGATATATATTCTCAATTTTTATTCAATATTCTTTTCCCCTACAATATATTAACTCTAAGTTTCACAATTTTAAAATTCTCCCTTTAATAATTGTAATAAGATATGCTTAATAAAACCAAACCCATGATTAATATTTAATATAATGAATATCATTATTAAAATAATTATACTCTAGAGTTATTATTTAATACTTAAAAAAATAGGATGATTACAAAGGTTAAAAAATGGTGGTAATTGTTAACATGTGCACCATAAATATTATAGTGTTCATGAGTTCACAATCGATAAGGTTGTAAACTCATTAACCATGTCATTTTCTTAAATGAGTATATTAGGAATATAGCAGTGAAATATCTTATTAGACATTATTATTTGTTTTATCAAATATTTTTGAATTTATATAAATTTTAGAAAATATTTGATTGTTTTGTTATTTTTTTAAATTAAGATTTTTTAACTTATTATATTTTTTCTCAGCAATGTTATTAATCATTCAAGTTTTTGTTTTTGACTGGCGTAATTAATTTGTCTTTGACCAAAAAAATATGATTAATATGTAATTTAAATATTGGGAATCAATTTTGTTATACTATAATTATTATAAAAATTTATTTATTTGTAATGTGATTGGTTGAGGTCCTTATTATGGCTATTGATTTATTAACTTCTATTTTTCTATTAGTTACTAATTATTTTTGTTTTCAGTTTTATTTCTCATACACACATATTATTTTTTATATTCTTTTTATTTTCATGAATTATAGTTTTTCTCTACATTTTCAATTTAAAATGAAAAATTTTAAAAAGGAAAAAAGAATTTAAAAAGAAAGTTCCAATATTTTGTTTTTGATTTTTAACTTTATTAATTTTTAGATTGACTTTTACTTTTTTTTTCTTATTCTTTTTGTTTTCTTTTTCCCTATTTTCAATTTCAATTTCAATTTTTTAAATTAATCATAGGTTTTTTTGTTAATTTTTAATTTGACTTTTTTTTTTTTTCTCTCCACCATACAATACAAATTTCATTTCAATGAATATAATTAAATTAGTAATCAACAATTAATTTTTAGAATTTTTTGAGTATTTTAGTTTTATTGATATATAGTTACGAATGTTTAGTATCTCATGAGAATTTATTTCCAAACTTCTTTGAATTTATTTTACCTACCCATAGTTTTTATAATTCCACCTCTAAAGTATATAAAATATTCAAGAAATTAATTTTATTACAAGAAATTGAATTCAAGAAGTTTTATCTTTTACTCCCTTTGTGTGTCTACGATTAATGTCTCTTATTTGAGGTCAAAGGAGTGAAAGGTAGACATTTTCCTGGAGAGAAATCCAATGCAGTGCATTGGAGCCCTTCTATTCAAATTTTAAGGTGAAAAGATTTAGGTATGCAATCCAAACAAATTCTACCAATGCTAGAGTAGTGGGGGTAGTACTAGGATCCCACATTGAAGTTCTACATATGGCTTCAAGTCATTATAGGAGGAGATATAGCTTGACATTTATTGAGATGTTAGTCTTAAATTTCTCATCAGTTGGTTTGTTAAAGTTATTTTACCTTCTTTCGTAGAACCAAACATAAAATATTTGTCTCAGTTACCATGCAAAAAGTCAACGCACAAATTTTTAATAAGTTATTTTACCTTCTTTCGTAGAACCAAACATAAAATATTTGTCTCAGTTACCATGCAAAAAGTCAATGCACATATTTTTAATAAATTTAATTTTTTTTTGACTATACGAAATGTTTTAGGAATTAAGTATTTTGATTAGGAACTAAGTGGGAAGGGTAGCCAAGATTTTTTCATGTCCATTATACAAGGGTAGCCCAAGATTTGAACCCAAGACTTTCGGTTTGGTGAGACTTCATTTCCACGGCCACTGCCACTTGAGCTACCACATGCAGACATATTATTCGTAAATATTAATTAACTTGTCTTTACAATTTAATTTAATACTAAATCACAAATTATAGATAATCTTAACTCCATATTTGTTTGAAAAAGAAAGCAAGCTTGTTTAAAATATAACTCCATTTAAAAGATAACAATATAAGTTTTATTCCATATTCTCTACCTTCACTCCCATAAACACAATTGCATTCAAATTTATATATATCATGTACAATTCCCATGATATTGTAGGAGAAAATTGTTTGTGCAAAACAAGTTTCCTGGAATTGATATCTCATTCCGTTGAAATTAAGATTCTCAATATCAATTTCACTAAAGCATTGCCAAAAAAATAAAGTTATAAAGCTTCATTATAGTCAATCAGGTAGGGTACTCACCAAAAAACACCATTTTAGCACAACATTTTTACTTTCATTTCTAATTTTTTATGAAATCTTTAATTGATCAACTCACAATCTATCACCAATTCAACTCTAATTAGTTATATTTAAACTAAATAACATCCCAGCACCAGTTTATTTTACCAAATAGTTTTTTTTCAAAAATCAATCCCTATATATATTTGATGTTTTTAATTTGGATTTTATGTTTTCATCCCCACACCGTGTAAACAAAGAAACATATAACAAGGTTATATTTTTTGCATGGATTCCTTAAATGTGGATCTTGACTATGTATAGTTGCTATTTGATCTAAATGCAAATACTTTTATGTCTAGGTATGGGACGTTTTCACATAGATTTTGATAAATTTTTTATTTAGATTTAGTTAATAGTAATTATTTTTGAGTGTTCTAAAGGAAGGATTTGAATTAATTAAATTTTTTTTTAGTGTAATTTTGTGAAATAATATATAAATATATATATATATATATATATACTATAATATATAATTATGAATTTTTGTATATAAATTTTTTTATAATATAAATGGGAGGAGTTAAAGGATTACGTATTTGGAATTTGGTGGTAGTTATAGAGGGTTTTAGGAATTTATATATAGTATATAAACAGTTCTATGTTAAAAGATTTATTGTTTTTTGAGTTTATAAAATGAAAATAATGGATTTGAAATTCGGATAAGAGGGAATAAGAGGAGGCAAGGAAGTTTTAAGTAGTATTGGTGAAGTGATTAAAGGTTTTGATAAAAATAAAATGCTGATGTTGATGCTAAATATTTTGGAAAAGATATTTTTGAAACTTATTAGTGTACATATTATAATATAATAAATGGTCAAAAATATGAAAATATAATAATTAATTATTTTTTTGAAAGGATATAAAGAATTTAAAATAATTTTGTTACTTCTAATAATTCTTAGTTTAATATTTCTTACATTTCTATGTTTTAAAGGTTCAAATTTAAATTATAAAGAAAATAAATAGTGAATAAATAAAATTACTTATATATAAAAAAAGATAAATATGATTAAATATAATATATTTATTTTGTGTATCAAGATACATAAAGTGATTGTAAGTAGAAGCTATTATATATTTAGATAATAAGAAAAATTGAAGGTGTAGGTTTCCATAAACAATATGTTAGTTTAATTACTTTGGAAGTATGTTGTGTAGAAGTGTTTAGTTTAATTACTTTGGAAGTATGTTGTGTAGAAGTGTTTGAGATGTCAAGTGGGCACACCACTTATTATGAGAGGCAGAAAGAATTATAGTAGTGATAAAAAGAATTTAGGAAAAAAAATCAAAGAAATAAATTAAAAAGTAGTTATTGGAAATAATATATATAAATATTTAAATAGATTTTGGAAAATAAAAGAAAATGTTTTGAATAGAATTTATTTTTATGAATTAACATATTATAAGCATATTTAGATTAAATTATCTTATGCTCGAGGAGATAAAAGAAATAATAAATTAATATATATAATTAAATTAATGCAGTGGTTTTGGGATTCTAGAAATCCTAGATAGAGAAAGAATGATTTTTTTTTTTTGAAATAGAGTAAGGATACTATGCTTAAATAATACAAATATTAGAAAAAATATAAAACTGATAAAAAGTTTGGAACAAATAAATTTAAAATCAAATAATTGATAAATACTAAATTAATGTTAAGAATAAAAGATTAAAGAAAATTAAGTGAAAATGAAATAAGAAATATGAAAGTTGAATCCGAAAGAATTAGGAGAGTAAATAGGAGAGATATTTTAGTTAAATGCAAAGTTAAGAGAGTAAATAAAAAGATAAGTTTTTTTTAATTAAAATTACAGGAGAAGAATTAAGTAATTAATTTAAAAAATTATAATTCAACTGATAGAAATTAAATTGAATAGTAAATAAAAATATAAATTAAATTCAGAAAAAAAAAAAAAAGATAAAATAGAAAGAATTAAGTATAAATTAAATTTAGGAAAAAAAAAGGTAAAATAGAAAAGAATTAATGAATTAGATAATAGAAAATATATATAAAGATTTTAATACAAAATTAAAATCCAAAATAGAAAAATAAAACATATAGTTAAAAAAACACACATTTATAACTCATATTATATAAACATATTAAATAGAAAAATATTTTTTAAATTAAAATCTATATAATAATATAATAAAATATTATATAATATAATTAAATAAAAATATAATATAATATATATATAATTTTATTTATTTCAAAAAAATCATTAAAAATCTATAGAAGGAATATATATATATATATAATATATATATATAATATATAAATTAATATTATTTATAAAATCATATATATATATAATAAAAAATATATATTAAATTATTTATATTAATATTAGTGGTCATAACTTCCGGCTAGTATATATTAAGGTTCGTTGGAAAAAAAACAATTAGTCTTATTAATAGTGTACTCCCTAAAAGATTGCTCCAGGCCAGCTTTTTAAGTTTTTAATACGATTATTACTGTCATAAACGCATATCTACAACAAATTTCCGAATGTTTTCTCCAATACGAATGGCCTTTTTTGGCCAAACGTACCTTAATAAGTTGGCAAAATTACTGTAGGAGAAATGGATGTAAACATCAGAAAAAAGAGGATGTCTAGTCAGTAGGAGAAATGGAATCTCTTTTTTCATTGCCCACTTATTTTATGGCACACAGCACTGTCTCTTTGTCAGCAGAAGCATCTTATTTTGAGGAAGTTTTCTAATGGGCGGTGCAAAGGATCTCCTCTCAGTTTCCTATAGGTTGGCACGGATGCAGCTTTTAGCACAAACTACTTTCTGTGTTTTGAGTGAGACACGAAGAATGTTAGCTGTTGTCACAAAGTTATGATTTCAGGGAATGGCAACGGAATCTAATGCCCTGTGGTATTTTTCTCAAAATCATGAGCTGCATTTTTTGTTTTACAAGTCTGTGCTGACAAAAGTAAGACAATGTTTCTTTTTAAATATATGGGTATCACCTTTTAGGAATCAAGCAGACAAAAGTAAGACAATATTTCTTTTTAAATATATGCGTATCACCTTTTAGGAATCAAGCAGAAAGCAATGGCATATCCTTGACTTTTGAATAGCATTCTTTATTTTATTCTGCGCTGAAAGAAAAGTAAGAGACAATCTCGCTTCTTAAATTTACG
This sequence comes from Pinus taeda, assembly GCA_000404065.3. Classification (NCBI taxonomy): domain Eukaryota; kingdom Viridiplantae; phylum Streptophyta; class Pinopsida; order Pinales; family Pinaceae; genus Pinus; species Pinus taeda. The sequence goes on along the minus strand of APFE030324535.1, from coordinate 1,327 downwards.
GACACCGAGGAAATTATGGGTATCACCTTTTAGGAATCAAGCAGAAAACAGTCGCATTTTCTTCGCTTTCGAATACTTTCCGAGAATAATACTACTTTTCCAACGTGATCAGTTTCCTTGGGGTTGAAAAAACCTCAAATCACCGTTTGTATATCCGCGAATTGCACGCGTTCTTTACAATACAAAGAAAGTAAAGTGACGGATAATGTTTCAATTTGTATGTCAAATGTGTCTTTTATACTGTTCGTCTAACATGATTTCTTCCCTTTCTCGGGAATGGTAAACTAAAAGCTTTATGCAATACGGGACTATCTAATGAGCAACTTTGGTCATTATTTGTTTGGACGAAAAATAATAAACATTGTATGATTAACACCATATTAGAAGAAAATTTGCTTTATGTCTTTCCATTTGTCTATAATATTAATCAAATATTATTAATTGTATTTAAGATTTTTGGCCCATTCGGTCGGGAGAGACGGTGATCGAGAGGGTCCGGAGCATCAAATGGCAGCCTAGTAGGGTGGTAGAGGCCCCTCTTTCAGCGGTGTGTGGTAGGTCGTGCCAGCAAACAAGGTCATTGTAGATTTAGTAATCCCATTCGTGTCAAGAGCATCTCTACATTTTCATCAGATACTTCCTCTTCTCGTCGTGTAGGTCAAGCTTTATTGGAAGAAAATGGTTCGCCTACAAATGGAGTAAAGAACTTAGGTTCATGTCTTTTCAATTTTTCATACAAAAATAGAAAAATAGGTGGAAAAATATATAATATATGAGAGTTCACACACTGATTTGTAAATTTGTTGGAACTTAGTTTTGAAAGAAAAATGGTGCATAAATTGGGTTCAAAAGGGTTTTTTATGGTGATTTTGCACTATGTATAAGATAGAGAACTTACTTTTTGAATTCAATAGGGCTTTATTTGAAACCCTAGATAAAAAGATTCAATCTGAACAAAGAGGATTTCAGCTCAACTTCTATCTAGATTTGGCTCTACTCTCTTCCTCAAGGATTCTCACATCAAGATATTCTTGAAAGCATTGGTAATTCAATTGGATCATTTGTTATGCTCTTTGAAACAACGAAGTAGTGTTGGTACACTTCATGTGCATGCATGTGTGTATATGGACTTATGTGGGACACTACATGAATATGGCCATCTCTTTTGGGAATGTATGTCGAATTTGAATCAAACACCTATGTAGGCCTCTCAGGGAATTGCCGAGGAAGGGCTTGTAAGGGTTACCAATAGAAGGAAAATTGCAAGAAAGGGAGCAAGTGACACAATGATTGAGGCAAGTAGAGACAACAATAGATATGCAGTTCT
>APFE030324521.1:175044-234690 GCA_000404065.3 Pinus taeda | reverse complement strand
CCCAAAAATGTCTATAACACATGGTAAACCCATATGTTATCATTCCGAGACATTTAATTCTGCAGTATTTAATTATCCCACACATGATAAAGAATTGTATGCATTAGTGCATAGTGTGAAAAATTGGAAACATTACCTATTGGGCAAAGAAATAGTTATACATACTGATCATCAACCACTTCAATATTTACACTCACAAAATAAATTGCAGTAATTAAGAAACTATAGGTGGATGGGTTCTCTATAGCAGTTTCATCTAGTCATCAGGTATAAGAAAGGCATACCCAATAAAGTTGCAGATATGTTATCCAAACCAATTATAAATGTATCTACTATACTTAAGCATAACTCAGTATTGCATGAAAGCAACATTGAACAATATGCTCAAGATATAGATTTTAAAGATGTATATTGAACTTTAAGTCATGGAAAACAAGTAGAAGAATTGGATTATCATGTTAAGGACCAACTCTTATATCATTTGGGAAAGTTATGCATTCCTCAAACTGAAAGAGTTAACATAATCTGAGAAGCACACACTTCTCTAATATCAGGACATTTTGGTGTAAGTAAAACAGTTGCACAACTGCAAAGATTTTGTTATTGCCCAAGAATGCATGAAACAATTTCTAAATATATTAAAGGGTGTACCATGTGTGCTAAAAGCAAGCCCAACAATAGAAAACTAGGCTTGTACACTCCACTTCCAGTTCCTTCTCATCCTGGGAAGTGTTTCCATGGACTTTGTTGGGGGACTGCCAAAATCTAGAAAAGGTCATGATTATTTATATGTTATTATGGATAGATTCAACAAAATGTGTATTTTAATACCTTGTAACAAGCATATTATAGTTGAACAAATAGTACAGTTGTTCTTTCAGCATGTCTAGGCGCATTTTGGGTTACCCACTTCCATAGTATCTGATCAAGATTCCTGATTTGTTGGGAAGTTTTGGTGAAGTCTGTGGGAATTGATGGACACCAAACTGAAGAAGAGCAGAACCTTTCATCCACAAATAGATGGCCAAACAGAGGTGGTCAATAGGATAGTGATCCAATTACTTAGGGGCTATTGCAGCAAGCATCCCAAGCTCTAGGATGAACATTTATGTTATGTGAAACATGCTTACAACCGTGCTAAACATTCTTCTACACAGAGATCTCCTTTTAAGACTTGTTTTGGTTTTACACCAAGGTCTGCCTTGGATTTTGTCTTTAGTAAAGACATAACAGTTGATGGACATAGTGATGTGGACAAAGCAACCAAGTTCATTGAACAAATCCAAGAAATTCACAAGGTAGTGCTAGAATAGCTGGAAAAGAACCAAGCCAAGTACAAGGCAAGGCATGACAAGCATCGAATTGAGCATAGCTTCCAAGTTGGTGATCAAGTCTAGCTGTATATCAGCAAGGATAGAATGCAAGGTGAAGGAAAGAAGCTGAAGCCAATAAGGTATGGGCCTTTCAAGATACTTGGGAAAATTGGTGAGAACGCTTTTCGCCTTGATTTGCCAGCTTACATGCACATCTATTCAGTAGTTAATGCAGAGAACTTGAGACTATTTGAACCTTCTTTGATTGAAGATCCTGAAGAGCAAAGTCAGTTGCCTTTTATTAACGATCTGTTGCCTAAATATCTCAATGAGTTTCAGGAAGATACAGCTCTAGACAGGAAGGTGAAAACTACGCACAGAGGGGATGTTGAGTACCTCAGAATCGGACTCAAAGGTTCAAAACCAAGCAGTGCAAGATGGATAGAAATTGGACAAGTGAGGAAGCTGTATCTTCACTTGATTGATGCTTAAAAACCAACTTTTGGTGGTCCAAAAGCCTTTTCAGTGGGAAGGCGTGATCCAAATGGATCCTAGAATACTCTAGAGAATTGGGTACCCTAGAGAATTGGTCACTGATCAAGGCATCTATTTTACATCCAACATGATTGAATACTTGCTAAGCTAGCACAAGATCAAGCGTAGAACCTCCACTCCCTACCAACACAATCTAATGGGCAAGTGGAGGTGACCATCAGAGCGTTGGAGGGAATTCTGACCAAAGTGTTTAGTAGCAACATAAAATATTGGGCAGATAGATTAGTTGAGGCCACCTTGGCCTACAATACCACCTGGAAGACCACCATTGGATTCACACCCTGTATGAGTTGGTATATGTGAAGAAGGCCCTGCTGTCCATTGAATTCGAGTACAATACATTGAGGATGGCAACCCAACTAGATCTAGATCTCAGCAGTGGAAAAAAAGAGAGATTGCTCCAGTTGAACGGGTTAGATGAGTTCAGAATGCAAGCCCTCCTACATACAGAGGTGACTCAAATTCAGAGGGAGATCTGGGATGACAAGAACATCAAGGATAAGCAATTTCAAGAAGGTGATTGGGCTTTGTTATATGATTCCAGATATAAAGACTTTAAGGGCAAATTAAGGACTAGATGGTTAGGGCCTTATGTCATAGAGAAATGTCATGATAATGGTTCAGTGCAGATTAGAACCATAGATCCAGAGGCCATTCCTTTACTTGTTAATGGGCATAGATTGAAGGTTTACATGAGGCCATTGTCAAAGCAAGAGTTCATTGATGGTATAAAAAAAACAATGAAGGTGGTGGAGCAAGTCTCAGCTCCTACCTCGTCAAGTCATTGAGGAAAAAGAAAAAAGAAAAAAGAAGAAAAAAAAGAAAAAAAGAAAAAAGAAAAATAAGGAGACTTAGGTGAAAACTTCCATGAAGCACCTGAGTCTCACCGTTGGGTTGAAAACCTCTTGAGGCAACCCAATGGTGTAAAAAAAAAAGAGAAATAAAAATATATCTCGGTGAAAACCTCCCTTGAGGCGCCTAGGATAAGAAACTAGGATGAAAACCTCTTGGAGGCAGACTAGTTGCTTTCAATAAAAAAAATGAAAAAAAAGAGGAGAAAAGGAAAACTATGAAAATATTCTTTGCAGGTCAGAAGGAGGACGATTAGAGAAACAAGAGAGAATCAAAAGGGACCTATCCAGATCATGTTTTTATTTATCCATTCATTATCCTTCATCATTCCATCATTCCCTCCATTTTCCACTCATTTACCTCAGGTTGCAAGGGTTCTGCATTTTCTACAGGATTCCCTGAAAACCTACAGGATGATCCTGTAGGAATTACAGTGGCTTGGGAATCCTAAAAGAAGTAACCCTAGAGAAAGGGGATGACCTGCCCATGTCAAAAAAGAAATCCCTACTTCACCATCTCATCACCATACCTCTCTCCACCATGATCACCCCTGCATTCATGAAAAAGCCAGTTTCAAAAAAATTATAGTTTTCAAAGAAAAAACACAGAGAAAAGAGGATGAAGACAGAGAGAAAGGGGAAAACACTTGAAGGCTATTTTTTCTCATTCACAAATCCCTAGACCTCTTCTTTGCCCATGCCAATGATCCTCAGGTTCCAGCAATAGAAAATGATTAATTTTTTTGGGGGAGAAACAACCACAAGACATCTTATAATACCTATCCCACAAAACATAAATCACAGGTTGTAGTTAGCTTCAAGCATGGAAGATCCAGAGGTAGAAGAAGCTCCTCCAGAGCCTAGCAACAACATCAGGATCATCAAAATCAACATCTAAGTACATGCACATCAAAGAAAATCATCAAAGGACAATAAAAAAGAGAGGAGAAAAGCACATGCAGTAGACACACAACAAAGAATTCATTCTTCAAACAACATCAAGGCATCATTACCACAAGTAAGTATCTCTCTTCCACTCTCTCATTAGCACAATGTGATCAAAATATGTAAAAATTGTGAAAGAGTTAGTTTATAAGCGAAAGGTGGCCAGTTAACTTGGCCACCTTCGTTCAGTCAAAGAGGAGAATGTAGTTAGTCCTTACACATGTGGTAGCAGTCAAGTCAAGGAAAATAAGGATGAGGTTGAAAGTAGTTAAGCTACAGATGCCCAAAGTGGGAGTTGATTACGAGGTGAGGAGAATGATGATGTGGTAGTGGGACCAATGGTCCAAAAATAGATGTCCGTACCTCGACTACCATCATACCACCTCACTCAAATAACCCATATGAGGAAATAAACGTTGATCCCCATGCATATAAGCATTCACATTCTCAAGAATACACACTAGCAAAGTCACTCTCGGCCCTCAAGAAATCTACAGGAAAGGAAAATTTTGTTTTTTTCAAGCGTAGGACCACCTACAGGAGACAGTACAGCACCTATAGGATTGGCAGTGAGCAGTTTCAGAGGGTGAAAGACAGGGGTTGGATTCATCAAGCAGTGATAAGGAGGTAGGCTCTACATTTACCAACATTTTTCCAAGTGAAAGGAACATAAAAAAATCTTCTAGGTCGTTGAAAGTGATTGCAGCATAAGGGAATTGTATACACATAATTTTCATTTAAATTTCCTCCTTCATTAAATTTTGTATTAGAAATATACACTCCTCCATCCATTAGATAAAATAACAGGGGGGTTTAATAAAAGGGAACCCATCAACACAGTGAGGATTCATCAACACCCTCCTATGCTAGAGATATTCACAAGGCACAATTGGATGGGTTTCTTTGAGAAATTGAGGGGGTATGATGATGAAGTAGCCAGAGATTTTGCTCTCTCCCTCATTCCATTGACTACGATCCATGCCACTATTGTGGTGATAGGCCTCTCCATAGAGCTCACCCCTGAGATCATAGGCAGAATTACCACACTTCCCTTAGGAGTGCCTTGGAGAAAGGAGGATAAGGGAAATAACCAAACTGCAAAGAAGAAATTCTTTTTAGAAGGAGAGGATGCCATGGAAGACAAAAATGGAGTGAGAAGAGCAAGCCTACCATATCCCTATAATGAAATAAGCCACCACCTTATAAAATATATATCATGTGAAGGTAGGTACAGTGTGGTATATGGATACCACTTTAGAATTCTTCAAGAATTGAGGTTTGGAGCAGACACACCTCCTCAAAATAGACTCAGCATACCCTACTTCCTTCTTCAATTTGTGATAGACATGAGCATGAAGGTGCAGGAAGGGAACCATCAACAACTAGCCCATCATGGGTTGATTAGACTTATCATAGAATATTCCTGCCAAAACATCAGAATCCCTATCACATGGGCAACTTTCAGGGACATGCAGATAGAAGGAGATATAAAAACCCTTGAAAATGACAATAGCCCCACTGCAAGTGAAAGGGACGAAGAAGAAACAAAGGAGGATGAAGAAGAAACCGAAAAAGAGGAAGAAGAAACAAAGAGGGACAAAGAGGAAATAGATGAGGAAGAAGAGGAAGAAAAAGAGAAGGAAGGTGGTGAAGAGATAGAAGAAGATGCAAAGGAGGAAACTGATGAATATAGTGAAGAACTAGAGGGAGAAGAAGAGGAGAAAGACAAAGATGAGAGGGGGAATGGAGAAGAGGAGGCAGAAGACAATGAGGAATCACCCAGGGTATCTCCAGAACCCACTGAGAAAGAGGTAGCAACTTCCCTCACTTCCCTTAGTACCCCTATCAAACAAAAAGGGAAAAGACAGAGACAAACTCCATCTTACTTTAGGACAAGAAAAAGTACAAGAATAAGGCAAGGAAAACCTCAAACTCCCACCAAGGTTCCTATTGTTATTGAAGACTCACCCAACATCAGGACAAGATGGCTCCTCTTATGAAAATTCAAGGAGAAGGATCATCAGGACAAGCCTCCCCTAAGTCTCCTATCACTTATGTTAGAAGGATTGTCACTATATCTACCTCATCCAAAGGAAAAGGCATCCTACATGATACACGGAAGGAACTACAGGAAGCAGAGGAAATCCTACAGGAAACTCTACTAAACCTACAAGAAACTCAGAAATTGGATAAAGAAGGGAGTATGCAGCAAGAAACAAAGAAGGAGGATCCAGAGTTAAGGGAACCTAGTCCTCAACCTAACCTTGACTCCTACTACAGGATTATCACAAAAAATTGCCATCCCATTATTCTTTGAGTTTGAGAATGAAAGGCCAAGAACACATAGATGGATGCAGATTGCCAAGTCCAAGGGAGTGGAGGACATAGGTCATATGGAGGAAAAGATTAAAGAGATCGGTAGAGAAATGAGCAGCCTAAGGGATAAAGAGGCAATGATCAAAGCTCAGTTGGAGGTAGAAAATGCATGGTTAAGGGGAAAACTACAAGAAAGATAGAATCAATTGGAATCCATGGCCAGTCTATCCTTAGAGGCAATCCAATGCAAGATGCTAACTAAGTCCTATGCATTATACCTTAAGGAACAATGGCTATAGTTCCAAATCAAGATCCTAGCACGGAAAGGTGCTATGCCTTTCTAGGATTATAGACAGTTCATTGATCTTTGTGATCAAAGCACATTGGAGGATAGGGATAAACTATTTGAGTTCTACCTACATAACTTAGCCTTCACAGATCTGAATATATGGGACCCTAATGCAAAACTAGGGGATTTACAGTTGATGGATTTGGCATCATGGATGAACCATGAGGAAGAAAGGGTTGCTGAAATGAAGATAATAATGGCAAGGGAAGAAACAGAGCCTCTCATGATTAGAGATGAGCAGTCAAATCCAATGGCTGTCCTCAACACACATAACTTGATTGCCAATGATCCTCAACTTGCACCTAAGTACCTTATTGCCAAGAGCAATAAATTACACACTTTGAGGATATGTTCAGGCTGTTAGGGGATGACAACATGCAAGCTTGCCAAAGGAGATGGAATACTTTTCCCTGCAATTGAAAATTAGAGAGTACCATTCTCCTCAAAGAATGAGAGAAGCACTGAAGATGACGCCCATGTACAAGGAAACTCTCTAAAGACTCAAAGTCATGTGGATTGGCTTGAGACTCAGTCCACCACTGCTCTTAGGAATCTTGGAAGGAAGGAAGGAAGAGGAAGAAAGAAAGTGGTGGGAGGAGATAGAAAGGAAGGCGGGATTCTATGCACATGAAGAGGAAACTACAACAGAAGCATGGGATGTTAGGGAGGTGACTAGAGCAATGAAAGACATGGATATTGATTGAGTTACTCAGAGGATGAGTAACACTTTCAATAGGGGTTTGATGATGAGCCTTATCATTGGGTAACTATATGGACCTTAATCCACCTCCTAGCTTAGTTAAATCAACTCTTCTCACAATTTATTACATATTTTGATTGCATTTTGTTTAATGAGATGAGGCAAAGTGAGGTATTATTCCTAGTGGACTAATGTGCATTGATTTCAAGTTTGTGAGAGAAAATTATGGAATTTTGGCTAATTAAGAGTTGAAACTTGAATGATACAAGGAGGAGCGTTGGCTTGTTGGGGCTGACTCAGGTTTGGAAGAGTTATTAGCCAAACAAATCCCGCACTATTGGCCGTTTTGACAACAGTCCGCGTAGCACAGACTGAAGTCTCACCTGAGGTAGTGGGGGGGGGTGCTGGAACCAGATTTCCACACCCTTGGGATGTCTTTGATGTGGTCTGGAGGAGTTGCAAACCGTTTTGTAGCCTTGTACCACTATCAGGCTCCCACATAGATCAGTACAGATGCACTTTCTTATTAATGAAATTATTACAAATCTGATCTTCTTCTTACAGTCTTTAAGCAAACATTTAACAATAAAACCCAGTGCGCACAATCACAATTCCTAAAGATAGTGCAAAAATTTAGAACATAAGCAACAGATAGGTACACGATAAAGTACACAATGATTCAGAAATTCTTATCTTTATTTATCTTTTGTCAATACAACCAGATCCACCCTGCACACTCAGCTGCAGGGATCCGTGCATATAGCTGCGGATTCTACCAGGCCTCTGCGCACACAGCTGCAGAGCCTCTATCTATCTACCAACACCCTTGACTCTGACTTATAGATGCAAAGAGAATATTTCCTTCATAAACCCATAATATTCAAGATCCAAAAACCAAAACTGACTTCTAACCATAGAGCCTTGCTCTATTTATACATTTCCATGGTCTGCGGACCATGGGCAGGCTGACTCACTTTCTATTTTCTTACATTATTTTTAGGCGGAAAACCCTTTGACTTGACTCATTACAATTCGCGCTGCGCACACTTTGCAGAGCCTTTACCATACTTTTACTCAAAATTGTGGGCTTTGAGCCCCAAAAATGTTACGCGGGGCCTTCGCTACCCAACAGGCCCCCAACACAATCATCGTGACTCGTCCTGAGTCACTCGACTGGTGCGACAATCTTCGCGCGGAGGTCATTCAACAACTTCTACGCTTCGCTCACACTTGCAACAAAATCATCCGCCATCTGCTGTACCCGTTCTACGCGAGCCACCAATGCATCAGTATTAGTTTCCTTAGCTTGTCCAGGTTCATATACTGCCTGCATGTGTGCTAACTTTGCCTCGATGGTGGTGGAGACTGCAAATGCCTCATCAAGCCACGGCTGGATGCATTCTTTAAGCACTACTTCCTTCTACCGAGTGGTGTCAACTTGTGCCTTGAGAACCTGGGCCTCCCTCATTCTGGCCAATCGCTACGTAATGGAGACTGCTTGTGCAGTTCCCTAGACTTTGTCATAAGCCTGCTATAACTCCTGTGCTTCTACCTCTACCTGCTGTAACGTTGGGTCTTCCTGGAGGGATGTGAGCATCAGGAGGGATTGATCTAACAATTCCAAGCAATCTTGGACAACACGCTTTATCACTTCCAATCCTGCTTGAATTTCCTCGCAGAATTTCACTTGAAATTATGGGGGTGTGGGTAGTTGCGCCTTCAGTCTTAGCTCCGAAATTTGTAAATTTAATTCCCACTGGGCTTTCACGACCTCCTCTTGGGCCGTACGAAATCCTACGGCCATGTGATGAATTTTGTCAGCTATAGGAAGTTCCACTGGGACAACCAACTCTGGTACCTTGCTGCAGGCCACTGCCACGACCTGTTCCATTTCTTGGTTATGTTCGATCAAGTCATCGCGCTGTAGATTGACCTACTCCAGATTTGCCTTGTGCTCCATTAAGATTTGGAGGGCGTGACCTTCCCTGGCACGAAGCTTGGCAGTTACCCCATCCTGCAGTTGGTATAGGGTTTCTCTAGGAAGGGCAACGAAATTCAACCCCTAAATTCTCATGTTACCTTCGGCTTCTGCTAAGACAACGCTTGTTGGCAACACTAAAGTGTTCATTGTGTGGGTGCGCACCATATGCTTGGCTACGGCTATGTCATCTACTAGGTTTGGTATCATCCCTCCCGGGGGTCGCACCTGTAATGCCTTCAGTTGCGCTTTGAGCTCCCCCAACACAGTTGTCTACTCTGTCATCAACTCCTCCAAGGCACCTGGAGTGACACTGCACACTAGTTTGCTGCTGTTAAGAAATTATTTCTCCAAATTCTTTGTTGTCTTTGACTTTTTACATGTATGTGGTGATTCCTTGATGCACGACCTCTTGCCTTGGGTCGATTTTGTGGGAAGGTCCATGTGTTCCCGTGTCTCTATTTCCTTTTGCATGTCCTATTCTGATGACATTTCCTGATCTTTCGTGGTCTCCTCGGCTATTACTTCCTTGGTTGCCTCCTGTTGCGAAGCTGCCAATTGTCCCTGGCATGTCCTTTCCGCTAGGTCTGTGAGTCGCAACTAGCTTTCCTTCTTTCACTGCTGTGCTGCCATTCTTTCTAATAAGGCTACGTCTGGGGCATGCCACTCTGGTGGCCATGCTACCAGCACCTCGTAGATTGCATCGTCTGTTGCAATGAACGGAAGCCTTACCCATGTACGTTTAGGATCCTTCCGTGTTCGAATATATAGGTTATGCATGTCCGCTTTGAACTCAGCCGTGATTTGCAAATTGTTGTATACTGTCGGAGACAATCGTGGTCTATAAGTGATCCATGTTTGGATTATCGCCTCCATGAATATCCAAAATACCTTGATGTCACGAACCCTCATGGTGTCCTTTGTAGCCTAGAGCGAGTTATACCACACTGCTTCAGGTAAGTTCTTTTTGATGCTGGGAAACTGGCTACCCTGCAGCAGTTTGCCTGCAACCAGAAGGATTGATAGTAGCGACCATGCATAATGGAAAGTCTTACCTTTCTCCTATGCTTCCTTACAATTAGTCAAAAATTCGTCGCATAGAAACTGTGCCCAGTTGAACTGAACCCCTTTTGCACACTGTTCCGCAAGCACAATGACAAGTGCTGGCACCTCGTCTGTGCATCATTTCCTCATGACTTTACTGACCAGTAGCTGGGTGGCGACTCACACCCCTCGATATTTGATGCTTGCTATGGCATACCCACTCTTCTGCTTCTCCAACTTATATTTAGCTTTCATTGCTTCGGCGAGACCCACATCACTATTGGTGTTGGCTATGTATGCAGGGTCATTCCCTTTAGTAGGTAGATGGGTATGTCGGTGTACTACATCGGCCATGATGGGAATTGGTTCCTCCAACCTGAGATACCCATCATGTACCAGACATAGTAACTGTCGGATAACAAAAATGGTGATGGCCACACGATGATAGTGGGGTATCCACCTCAGATTGAGTAATCCCGCCTTTTCCACACCCCTTAGCTGCTTTTGCTGCAATAATTTATCCTCGGCCAACTGAGGGAACTTCTCGCTATCTGCAAGATCCAAATCTTCGAACTTGATAATTGGTATTTTGCCCAATGGTAGACCATCAAACCTTATCTCATTCAGGAGAAGTGGGGTCTGGAGCGTACTCTTTGCGACGTCTAGGTTCTTCAGTATCTTGGCCGTCCCATGCCATGGAGGGAGATATGGTGGTAGCGACGGTATTTGGATAGCATCCTCTGCTTCCTCATCCTGCGCTTCAATCTGAGTGATCAGGTCCTCTAAATCTTCCTCATCCACGTTGATTTCAGTGGTGATTTCTTTGCCCTTTTCTACCACTAACAATTTATTGAATCTCGGTTACACCCAGACTGGCCCCATAGTCTGCTTGTCATTTTGAGGTTGCATTGTGCGAGGGGAATTTGGAACCTCGGGGGTAGCAGCTGCTTCTTTCGGGTCCTCCTGGGTCGGATGCAACTCTTCCGTGAACCTTGCTCATGTTCTAGCCATGGTACTCATTCTAGGCTTGATAGCTAGGTGGTTACTGTTCTGTACTGGCTCAAATCTTAAATATCCCAGTGTTGGCCAAGGGTTTTCGTAGGACCGTGTGAGTTTGAATGTAATCCTTCCCTCCACTTTCAACTCATTAATGTCTTCATGGCGGTCGATCTTTCCATATTTATCTCGGAATTCCTGCCTTAATGGACCACCGCCCGCTCCTTTCTACCGTAATCCGAACTTCTTGTCGTGAATAGTGATATTAATGGTCACCTCCCAACCTTCCCATGTTGTAGCGCAGCCCCTTCGACGCAGTCGCGATCTTTTTGACCGAATGGCCTTGCATGGATCCTTCTTTTTGCGTAGGCCTCCCGTAGAATTTTTTATAGTCCCTCGCCTTCTTTCAACTGCTTGGCGTGCTGAGACTATGCTTTCCACAGCTAGTCAGGTGGTCACACCCTAGGTGCGAGATTTCTACTTCCCCGCGAGCCCAGGCTACGGGCACCTTTTGAGTGCTTTCGTATCCGTTATACCCTTGTTCACTGCTGTATATGCTACCTTCCTATTTTGGTGTGGTCGCAGCCATGCTAGCAGGGTCGAGGTGCGTACTAATACCGTGGTAGACATGGCCAGGCCTGGTTTCCTTATTTGCAGATTTGCACGGCCTACTTGTGCGATGCTAGTTTTCATTTTGTTGATTCCTTCCTCCAACCGCATGATTTTCCTTCTCAGTCACGCCCCTTTTTCATCGATTTCGTGAAGCTTGTTGCTACCTTGCTCATTCTTAATTCCCTCTTGTCTTACCATTGATACAATCACCTTCGCCCCCCTCCTTCTGCAGATGGTCTCATAGGCCCATCCTACCCTTGGTATCTGCAGATTCCCAGTGGGTCGTCTGATTAGATGGATGTTGTTTATTCTCCCCTTTGTTTTCCTACTGGCTTCATCGCGAATAGTTGGCAGAATGCATCACTGTGGTGAATTCGGATTTTTGATTCTTAGTCGGGTAGGCGTTTGCACCACATACATCTGCACCCTACACCACCAATGGATGCTCACCCCGCCTTATCCTCCAACCCGTACGCGCGCTAGCCTGTGCCACTTTCTCCTAATCTTTTGGCATGTATTCCACCCTTGTGCGGTTGTGGCGCCCAATGCCCCTGTTTGCGCACCATGATGCTTTTGTTCCAATCTTGCCATTTCGCAGCGGTCAACCAGTTCTTCCGCTTTCATTTCTCCCCCATCTGTTGGCAGCTCCCTTGCTTCTATCATTACATAGCGTAGTGATCTAACCATCATATTACAATTTAGTGTTGTTACCTCATGTAATCGGTTCTACCATCGCTCAATCTCTTCGTCTGATTCCCACGTGTAGGAACTGTCCTGTTCCCATGATATTTTCCCGTCCACTGTCAGATTCATCCGATCCTCATCTTGTGCTGTGATCTGGTAAATACAGTCCAGTTCATTGTCACTGTGCTCATCGAGCACAGGCTCAGTATAGCGCGCTCCTTCGGCTGGGTCCAGCGGAACCATGACGTAGAGAGAATTTTTCTCGAATATCATTTTTCGTTGCTTTAGGTTGATGACTCCATTCATATCCATGGCCCAGTCTATCCCTAACAATGGAGGATATGGGTTACTGTCATCCACAATTTCTATTACTTCAAAATTTGTTTTTGTGCTCGCACCTTCAATGTCTACTGTGACTCCTTGTAGTCTCCCCATAGGCAAGATCTTCTATTGGCTCACCATCTGTAATTGAATAGGAGACCATTGTAGCACGAGCTTGCCCATACACTCCCAGGTCTGCTTAGGTAGCACATTCGCATTTTACCCTAATTCCAGAACGACTTGATCCATCTCATAGTCACCAATTTAGGCAGTCAATTGCATTTCCCGCCCGGCGCGCAAAGCATGCTTGCCTAGTTTCCAGACCATGCACGGTTCAGTCGACCCTGCGCACCTAGTTATCAACTCCTGCAACCCTTTAACTATTTTATTATCTCATAGTAGCTTCATGCATGTCTCTAAGAAGGTAGTTAACGTAGAAGGTTCCATTTTCAGCTCAGCTTGATCCTTGCTGCCTAAAGTAGAAGCCTCCTTGAAGCTCTTATTAGCCTCCATAAATGATTCCAAATCAAACTCAGGTTGCTTTATAGGGGCCTTGCGAACCCATGTATCCTCCTCGAGTTGCTTCCCCTTATCTTCTCCTATAGTGGCACCACTTTTGAGCACCATGTTCATGTTAGGGTCCTCTTCGCGTTGTTCAGCCTTCATCATTTGGATGTTCTGAGTGGGAGTAGTCAGAAGCACCCCTTTTTCACACATCTGTGCAATTAGTGTGGGGTAATCTACTGCTTCATGATCAAATTGGTAATAATACAGGCAACATGTGCTGGTCGGGTTCGTGCAATCACGCGCATAGTGCCCAGGTCCCCCAAAATTATAGCAAATAAAATTGTCCACGCCCTCGTCCAGGCCCCATTCCTCGTCCCCACCCGCGTCCCTGGAATCCACCACGTGCAATTGCTGCAATTGGATCTTGACCTCGTGCCTCAGTCTGCATCCTATAAGCAGGTATCCGATCCATCAAAAACTCATAACTTCAGCAATTTCATTCATCATTACCCATCGATCTACAAAAATTACAAAACAGCTGCTGGGGGGGCTGTATAAGTTTCTGCAATAGATGACAGTTGTCCATAGTGTGCTTTCCTCCCACCTGACAGATCACACACTAGAGTGCGGGTGCTGCACTTTTCCCTACTTGCGCCTCTGGTCGCAATGGTATTGGTCCCCCCCCTGCCACATAGTTTGCGAATACGTGGAAGTGGTCGTTGTTGTGACCTTGGCCTTTGCATTTTATACACCATACTTCTTCACGCTCCTCTAGTCGAGGTGCCCTATCCTGCTTCAAACTTTGCATTTCCAAGCATAGGTTTTGTAGTTACGCGTGGATTTGCTGAACTCCCAACCTCGGATCCTGTATTGAAGTTTCGTGCAACCTCATCGCTATCTCTAAAGCTTCAGCTTGGGTTGAGATCTTTTTTTGTGACAATGCCATCCTCAGATGTGGTGTCAAAGACACCACTGACCATGCGTGGTGCTATGCATCTGTCAGCTTCATGTTGGCCTCATGGATTGTACTCTTCAATCTCTGATCCAGATCCCACGGGGTTTCACCAGGTAGCATCACGATCTCCTTGAACCCAATGATCGGCTGTGTTTCTGATTTTGGCTGGCTAAATTCTTTGTTCAATGCATCCTGGATCTCTGCTATTACCACATTCGGGTGATCGCTCAAGTACTTTATATACCACATCAACGCGCAGTCCTGCAGTGCGCTAACTAGAGTAGCCTTTTTGAGGTTATCATCCATTACGCCTTGGCCTTCCCATACAGCCTTTACCACGAACCAGAATTGATCTAATTCCTCATTTCCCATGCCTCTATATACTAGTACTTGATCTTACTTGTCATTCTGACCCTCGGTGGTGGCGGAGGTGGGGTAGGAAAAGATAGGTTTGATGTAGGTGAAGTGGGGGATGGCGTGGATGGTGGTGGTACCAGTGGAAAGCACTGCTTTATCAGTTGGACTACAGTTCTTGGAGAGAATCCCGTGAGCTCCTCCTCACTTTCTCATGAAATATAAATTAGAGGAATGTTCTCTAATCCTTCGGTCCCTCGGTAGCCTCTTCTGCTCCGCATTACCCTAGACATCAATGGATGTGCATAACCCATTTTTCACATAACAAAATTTTAATCCAAGTATTCAACGATTTGATGTACTTACCCCGCGGTCCTTGAAGAAAGCGCCTTTCTACTTCGTTGTAACTCACGGTTGTGTCTATCGCAAACTCAGTGATAAACCCTCTGATTATTCGATCCAACCAGTAATCTACTGTCCATGTGATTTTATCTTCAGATGCTTCCAGCCTATGCACCAACTCTGACGTCCACATGATGGGCTGATCTAGTCTGCACCTCCCCTGACTATCAGCTAGCCTTGTGATCCACTAATATAGTTATGTCAAGAAGGATGCGAAGAAGATCTCATGGATTTCTGTGTATATGTAGCAATACAGCCACCTTTCCTCAGATATCTGAGGATTTCTGTTTTCCTGTACTAAAAAATCATGAAGCTTCTGATCCAACCAATCTTCAAGCTCTTTCTTCGTAGGGTTCCAGCATTCCAACATCAGACATCCCTTAGGTAGATCCCGGTCCCAGCAACGGAACCATTTGTTGGCTTGTTGGGCCTTGACCCAGGTTTGGAAGATTTATTAGCCAAACAAATACCACACTACCAGCCCTTTCGGCAACATTCCATGGAGCGCAGACTAAAGTCTCACCCAAGGTAGTAGGGGGGTGTTGGAACCAAGTTTTCGCACCCTTGGGATGTCTTTGATGTGTTCTAGAGGAGTCGCGAACCATTTTGCGGCCTTGTACCACTGTCGGGCTCCTGCGTATATCCATACAGATGCACTTTCTTATTAATGAAATTATTACAGATCTGATCTTCTTCTTATAGTCTTTAAGCAAACATTTAACAATAAAACCCAGTGTGCGCAATCACAATTCTTAAAGACGGTGCAAAAATTCAGAACATAAGCAACAGATAGATACGCGATAAAGCACATAATGATTAAGGAATTCTTATCTTTATTTATCTTCTGTCAATACAACCAAATCTGCCCTGCGCACTCAGCTATAGGGATCCATGCACACAGCTGCAGACTCTACCAGGCCTCTACACACATAGCTGCAGAGCCTCTTTCTATCTACCAACACCCTTGACTCCGACTTACAAATGCAGAGAGAATATTGCCTTCATAAACCCATAACGTTCAAGATCCAAAAACCAAAAATGACTTCTAACCATGGAGCCTTGCTCTATTTATACAAGGTCGACTCACTTTCTATTTTCTTACATTATTTTCGGGCGGACAACCCTTTGACTTGACTCATTACAATTCGTGCTTCGCACACTTCGCGAAGCCTTTACCATACTTTTACCCAAAATTGTGGGCTTTGAGCCCCAAAACCATTACGCGGGCCCTCCGCTACCCAACAAGGAGAGATTGTAGGAGGTAGGTCCTCCTCATTTATTCCTCCCTCATTTGAATATTCCTCCATCAATCACACTAGCTCGGAGTACAAGCAACCAAGTCATGGAGATAAAAAGGCAGCTGAGCAAGTGATAATTAGATAGTTAGTTTATCTCGAGTTTGGAAGCCGAGCCTCCATAGATTTAAGGAAGTCGTTGGAGACTTCAGTTGTATAAATAAAGAGGCCTAGAGCCTCATTAGGATTCGAATTTTTGCTGTAAAAACACTAGTCAATTTCGAGTTCAAGACTTGTTGAAGACATTGTTATGTAATTTTATGTTTCGATAATGAAAATGAGCAATTCCTTGATCCAACACTGAGTTAACTCAAAGGGATAAATCTCTTGGGTTAGGGAACAACCCTAGCAACAAAGGCTTGTCTTCTTGTAATTGTATGCTTAGATTGATTTCATAGATTAATGGTTGAATTGTCTTTAGAATTGTTTCGTTGCAAGTAGTGTAGATTTGATTAGTTTGCTTCCATTTGTGCTTTACTTCAACAATAGTTTAGAAGAGATAAAGGAACATCAAAAAGCTGTCAATAGGTGGTTTTTGCCTCACTCCTTCCTTCAAGGATCATGGTTTGAGGAAAGAAATCCTATGCAGCCACAAAAAGACAGAATTCTACTTTCTCATGGAATTTAGGGTTTTCTGTACTTAGGCCAGCATTTGATCAGTTTGCAAGAGTAGGACTTAGTTATCATTTCTTCCATCTTCAGTCTTACAGTAGATCTCATCACTGTTCCATCTTATTCTGCAAGTTCTCCTCATGCATGAAGTAGGGAGCTAGCTCATGAAATTCCTCTTTCCTTAGATAATTTAAATTCTTCTTGTTTACATGATTTTTGGGTAAATGTCAATGTTTGATGTAGTGTAGGTGTTTCAAAAGTACATAGAGATTTCATAGACAAAAATCTCATTCCAAATTCATCCACCCATGATCCTCACTTTCTTTCGCTAAAACACTCACCAATTTCTTCATTTCACAAGGAAACTTCTCCAAGCTTTTTGAGCAAATCCAGCATCTCCCAACTTTGGTTTTGAGTTTTGAAGTGGTCCTAGGCATTCCCTTTCCTCATTCCATCCACCAACGACCTTCCCTAAGCCTTCCATCACCTTCAACACCCATCCTTTTTCTCTCGGCTATCCTGTAGAAATACAGGGGATCTTGTAGGTTTTCAGGACATCCTGTAGAACTCATTAGGACATCCTGTAGGTTTTCTTGTAGTGGCTTGTTTTGAGGACAAATTGAGGAAAAATCCACTAGGAAGCTAGAAAAGGACCCCTACTGGTCTCCCCAACCTTCTAACCATTCACCATCATCCCTAAGCCACCTGCCACATCACCAAAAGAGATTATCTTTCATACTTTCACATAAAAAAGACAAAAAGAGAAACATATTTATTTTAGTCATTTACATGCACGGTAGTAGAATGTTTGATGTTTTGAATTTGCATGTTTAGTATAGTAGGATTGCATACATGTTAACTTAGCATTCTTTTGAAGCATAAACGCTTAGCTGTTAGTTAGAAAATGGTGTGTTTTATCATTTGATTTTAGTCTTTTTCCTTACTGCAGTAGACAAGCTTTCTCTTAGAGTAGATTTCTCTTTCCCTCATTGGTAATCAATCTTCTTCTGAATACATAGAAGTCTGGTTTGAAAAACCTTAGTGGTTTATCGCTAGCTTGGCAGTGACAAAGATCAGACCCATCACATTTACTTGTTTATACAACATTGTCACCTCCAAGTTTGTACGAACCCCGGGTTGAGAAAGTAAAGTTGGTAGCCCCAAGAGTTGCAACATTCTTGTTGCAATATTGGCGCTCATCAAGCATATTATAGGATAATTTTGATTAAGCCATGATGGGCTAGCTATTGATGTTTCCCTTCCTGCACTTTGATGCTCATATCTATCACTAATTGAAGAAGAAAGTAGGGTATGCTTAGTCTATTTTGAGGAGGTGTGTTTGCTCCAAATCTTAGCTCTTAGAGAAGCCTGAAATGGTATCCATACACCACAGTATATCTCCCATCATAGATATATATTTAATGAGGTGGTAGCTAATTTCATTCCAAGGGTATGGAAGGCTTTCTCTTCTAACCCCATTTTTTCCCTCCATTGCCTCCTCCCCTTCCAAAAAGAATTTCTTCTTTGCAAGGGTGTTGTTACCCTTATCTTCCTTTCTCCAAGGCAACCCTAAAGGAAGTGTGGTGATTCTACCTATGACTTCAAGGGTGATTTCTACTGAGATTCCTTTCACCACAACAATGGCATGGGTCCTAGTTAGTGGTATGAGTGAGAGAGAAAAGTCTCTGACCAACTCATCATCGTATCCCCTCATTTTTTCAAAGAAACCCATCCAGTTATGCCTTGTGAAGATTTCTACTACAGGAGGGTGCTGATGGATTCTCATTGTGTTTGTGGGTTCCCTCTTGTTAAATCCCCCTATCATTTTTCCTTTGGTAATTGTGGATGCTTGTATGGGTATAATTCCAATTTCTAGTGGGTGAGAGATTTTAAATGACAAATCTATAGTATAATTCCCCTAGACTACAATTTCCTTAACCAAATGGAGGAATTTTCTATATTTTTTAACTGAAAAATGTGGGAAGGTATATCTCCTACCTCCTATTTACTGCCTGATGAAGACAACCTTTGATCTTTCCTCTCTAAATTCCCATTGAAATCCTGTAGATGCTTGCTCTGTATCTTGTAGATCCTTCTGTAGGATCCTGTAGGTTTTCTAGTAGGATCCCGTAGGTTCTCCTGCACTGAAAACTACTCACTATCTTTCCTGTGTACACTGCTTCAAGAACCGAGAGCAACCTTGCTACGATGAATCCTCGAGATTGCGAATTCCTCCTTTGCATGGAAATCAGAGTTTTGTTTCCTCACATGGGTGATTGTGTGGGATGGTGTGTTGGATACCTAAGTACGAGCACCCATTTTTGGACCATTGGTCCCACTACCACTCCATCATTCCCCCTTACCTCATAATAATTTCCCACTTCGATCATCCATAACTTAACCATTTTTGGCCTCATTTCCTTTTTCTTCTGGTTTGACTACTACCATGTGTGGAGTGATCTAACTATATTCTCCTCGTTGACTAGCCGAAGGTGGCCAAGTTAACTAGACCTCTTTTGCTTATAAAACCAAGTCTTACACAATCCTACATTTTTTATCATATTATGCTAACGAGAGAGCTTAAGCGAGATGACATACTTGTGGGTAAGATGCCTTGATGACGCTGCTTGTTGGAGAATGATGTCCCTGTGCTATGTATTTGATGCATATATTTTTTTATTGGCCTCCTTTGATGCTTGTTTCCTTTGGTGTGCATGTACCAGAGAGTGATGCTAATGATCTTGCTATTGCTGCTAAGCTCTAGAGGAGCTTCCTTAACATTGGGATCTCTATGCTGAAGATGACTGCAACCTGTGAATTTTTTTGTTGTTGTTGGATAGGCTGCTATAGGATTTCCTGTAGATGTCCTATAGGATGTCCTGTAGAGAAGGGGTCTAGTGATTGGTAGTTGAGAATATAGCCTTCAGGTATTGTCCCCTTGTCCTATGTTCTCACCTTTTTTTTTTTGAAAACTATAATCTTTTTGGAAATGACATATTGGATGGATGCATGGCTAATCATGATGGTGAGAGGCATGGTAGTGCAGTGGTGGAGTAACATTTTATTTTTTTGACACAGGCTGGTCATCCCCTTGCTCTAGGGTCACTTTTCTTAGGATTCCCAAGCCACTGTAATTCCTACTGGAACCTCTTGTAGGTTTTCAAGGAATCTTGGAGGATTACAGGGAATCCTGTAGAAAACATAGAGCCGATGTAAATTGAGCTGGAGGAGTTCATAAATGGAGGGATTGATGGGATAATGAAGAAGATGGGATGGAGGAATGAACATATGAATTGTATAGGTCCTTATGCTCCTCTCTTATTGCTCTGATCCTCCTCCCACTGACCTATAAACAACATTTTCAAAGTTTTTATTTTCCTCTCTTTTTTTTATATATATATTTTGTTTTTTTTCTTGAAAACAACTAGTCTGCCTCCAAAAGGTTTTCATCCTAGTTGCTTGCCTTGGGTGCCTCAAAAGAGGTATTCACTCATAGATTTTTATTTTTTCTTTTTTCGACACCATTGGGCTGCCTCAAGAGGTTTTCAACCCAACAGTAGGACTCAAGTTCCTCATGGAGGTTTTCACCTGAGCCTCTTTATTTTTTCTTTTCTTTTCTTTTTTTTCAAGAAATTAATGGGGTAGAGGTTGAGACTTGTTCCATGACCATCACTGTCTTGCTGATGCCATTGATGAATTCTTGCTTTGACAAGGACTTCTTGTAGATCTTCAATCTGTGCCCATTGTCAAGTAAAGGAATAGCCTCTGCATCAATGGTTCTTACTTGTACTGAACCATTATCATGACATTTTTCTATGACATAAGGCCCTCACCATCTAGTCCTTAACTTTCATTTAAAATCCTTGTATCTTGAAGCATACAACAGAACCCAATCACCTTCTTGAAACTGTTTTTCCTTTATGTTCTTGTCATGCCAGATCTTCCTTTGAACTTGAGTCACCTCTATGTGCAGGAGGGCCTGCATTCTAAGCTCATCTAACCCATTCAGCTGGAGCAATCCCTCTTGTTGCACCCTGGTGAGATCTAGATCTAGTCGTGCTGCCATTATTAAGGTGTTGTATTTAAATTCAATGGATAATAGGGCCTTCTTCCCATGGACCATCTCATCAGGAGTGAATCCAGTGGTGGTCTTCCAGGTGGTATTGTAGGTCCAAGTGGCCTCAGCTAATCTATCTGCCCAATCCTTTCTATTGCTACTAATCACTTTTGTCAGAATGCCCTCCAACGCTCTGTTGGTCACCTCCACTTGCCCATTAGCTTGTGGGTGGTAAGGAGTGGATGTTCTATGCTTGATCTTGTGCTGGCTTAACAAATTTTTAATCATGTGAGATGTAAACTGGCTGCCTTGATCAGTGACTAGTTCCCTAGGGTACCCAAGCTTATAAAATACATTTTTCTTTAAGAACTCAGCCACCTTCTCCTCTATTGCTGCTTTGATGGCCTTGGCTTCAGCCCACTTCGTCAAATAGTCAGTGCACACAATGATGTACTACTTTTGCCTAGATGGAGGGTCAATGGGTCTAATGAAATCCATGCCCCACTTGTCAAATGGCTCAAAAGTCACTTAAGGTTGCAGAGGCATTTCATCCCTTGGGGTAGGTTTCCCCATCCTTTGGCATTGATCACATGACTAGTATACCTCCTCACATCCTCGTGAAGAGTGGGTCAGTAATAACCAACTTGTAGCATCTTGAATGCTATCCTTTTGGCTGCAAAGTGACCTCCACAAGGCCCATCATGACAGGTCAGAAGGATGTCAAAGACTTCCTCCTCCCTGACACATCTTCTCAAAATTTGATCCAGGCCTAGTTTGAAGAGGTTGCCCCCAATCCAAGTGAATGGGGTGCTCTTCCTCACAATCTTTCTTTTTTCCTTAGAGGACAAATTTGGTGGAAACTATGTAGACACCAAGTAATTTTCTATGTCAGCAAACCATGGAGAGAGAATTAAAATGGTGAACAAGTGTTCATTCGGTAACTGATCATCAACCATTCCAACCTGTCATGTAGGAAAAGTTAATATGGATAAAAAAACTGCAAAAAAATTCTCCTTGCCAGGCTTATCAATAATAGTTAGATCAAACTATTGTAATAAAAGTAACCATCTAATAATCTGGGCATTTACATTAGGTTTATTCATCAAGTATTTAATTGCAACATGGTGAGCATGTAAAAATGTTTGGTAACCTGTAATGTAATGCCTAAATTTGTTCAATGAATGCACAACAACTAGGAGCTCCTTTTCAGTCACTGTATAGTTCAGTCCGGCCTTTGATATATTCTTACTGATGAAGTAAATGACATAAGGTAACTTGTCATCCATCTGGCCTAGAGCCGCTCCTATGGCTTTGTGAGAGGAATCAGAATCTATATGGAAAGGAAGGGCCCAATTTGGGCCTCAAAGAATAGGTGCAATGTTCAACTTGTCCTTTAGGGTGTCCAAGGCCTCTTGATAACTTTCTGACCATAAAAATTTAGTATTTGTCCAATAATCCTAATAATGGAGAAGCTAACTTGCCGAAGTCTTTTATAAATATCCTATAATATCCATCTAAACCTAGAAAAATTCTGACATCCCTTTGTTTTTGCGGAGGTGGGACCCTCTAGATGATGGCTATCTTATTTGGGTCCACCTATAGTCCTTTACGGGATATTGAATGACCTAGAACAATCCCTGCAGTGATCAAGAACTCACATTTTTTGTGACTAAGGGACAGGTTCATTTCAATGCATTTTTTCAACACCTTACCCAAGTTGGATAGAGCCTCTTGGAAATCACACCCATAGGGTGTAAAATCATCCATATAAATTTCTACTACATCATGGACTAGCTCGACAAAGATACTTAGGACTTCTCTCCAAAAAGTGGTAGGGGCATTGCATAGGCCAAAAGGAAGGACCCTATAAGCGAAAGTACCACAAGGATGGTTGAAGGTGGTTTTATCCTAGTCTTCTAGGCTAATTTGGATTTGATTGTACCTGCTGAACCCATCCATGAAAGAGAAAAATTTTTTCCCTCCCAGACCATCTAGCACTTGGTCAATTAAAGGTAGAGGGAAATGGTCCTTCTTTATTGATTTTTTTAACTCTATGTAATCGACACAAATCCTCCACTTCCAATTTTTCTTTGGAACCAACACCAAAGGAGAAACCCACTCACTTTTCGAGATAGGGTAAATGAATCTTGCATCCAACAACTTTTGCAGTTCTTCTTTGACTATATCCTTGAGAGCTGGATTCATTCTCCTTTGGGGTTGTTGGATTGGTTTGCAACCATCTTTGATATAAATCTAGTGAGTACACACCGAGGGGTGCACTCCCTTCATTTCCTTTTAACTCCAGGCAAAGGCATCCTGATGTTCCCTTAGCATGTTGCACAACTTTTCATCTTGGTGTATAGAAAGAGAGGGGTTGATTTTCAAAGTTCTTTCAGGGCCGAATTCTATTGTTTTGACATGGGTAAGGTTTGAATCAGCTAAGCATAGAACAATATGATGGTTGCTCCGGGTTTCGTTTTCTTGGGACAGGGTCCCCTAGGGTCAATTTTGGGGCAAAAGACCAAGTTTTGGGGAAGAATGCCCAAGTTTTTGTTAGGTAAAATGTAAAGTCTCCGCAAGTTGTGGTTGCAAAGCAAGTAGATAGTGAGTGTCATAACAGGATTTTCCCTTCTTTTATGTAAGTTGTGTCGGCTTATATAGACCTACCGATGGTCTGTGGACCATGGGATTGTATAAAAAGGTGAGTATTAGAGAGTGAAGGGCGAAGAGTCTTAGAGTAGAAGAGAGGCTCTGAAGCTGAGTGTGCAAAGGCCTAGAGTAGAGTCCACAACTTAGTGCGTAGAGTAGTCTTGAGTCTGTAAGAAGAATTGAAGTATCAATAAAGAGATTATTATGGAAATATCTGTGTTTTTCCTATTTACTTATGTTATGAATGAATGAAACTATATTATGATAAAGATTGGGATCAAGAATTAATACTGTATTGATGCGCGACTTTGCATGGTTTATATTGTTATATGAACATAAGTAATAATATCTATTTACACGAAGGATATCTTAATGCATCTTAAAATTATCAGACTCTTAAGTTGATCTAGGTAAATACATAACTAAGAGTAATTACAGAGGCACCTAAGCAGCTGATTCGCATGTTTAAGGTCCGCAAAAGACAGTCGTCGACCTTCGTGAAGGTCTAGAGACTAGTAAGAGGAAGTAATATCGATAAGCCTTAAGGGCTTATCGACCTGCACGAAGATAGGTTAAGGGCATAAAACGACATCAAAATCATATTTGGGTGTGGAAACTTGGTTCCAGAATCCCCCCATACTGCTTCGAGTGAGACTTCAGAGTGTGCTCCGCGGATTGATGCCGAAAGGGCCAGTAGTGTAGGGATTGTTTCAGAAAAATAAATCTGAACTTGGGTCAGGACCTACTAAGCCAACAAATGGTTCCATTGTTGGGACCAAGATATGCATAAAGAGATGTGTGATGCCGCATCACTGGAATCCAACTAAGAAGGAAATTGAAGATTGGTTGGATAAAAAGATCCACGAATTCGTGGCACAAGAAAACATAAATCCACGATTGAGGAAAGAATAGTGGTTGGATAGTTATCTGTACATAGAGATTCTCAAAATTTTCTTTTGTTCCTTCCCAATTGATCTATATGAGTGGATCGTTAAATTGGCAGATGACCAGGGAAGGTGGAGGCTTGACAGTCCAATAGTGTGGACCCTGGAGTTATTGCGAATATTGGAAACCTCTGAAGATAAGATCATGCGCGCTTTCAATCGCTGGCTTGTTCGTATCATCGAAGGATTTGTGACAGACTTCGTGGTCGATAACTCAGTTAGCTACAATGAAGTAGAGCGATGCTTCTTTAAGGGACTGCAAGGTAAGTATTTAAGATCTTTGATTACCTGGATTAAAATGCCCTTGTGTGAGAAGTGGGTTATGCAATTAGCTTGATGTTTGGAGCTATGCGTAGTGGAAAGTTATTCAAGGATAGGAGGAGAGAGTTGTCCAATTAATAAGGAAAGGGTTCCTCTGAATACCCCATCCACCCACATCATCTCCATATTCACCTCTGCCACATACACCTTCGCCCACACCGCCACCACCTCCACCATCGCTTAATATGGAAAATACAGTGAAGTTTCCCATTTTAAGGGCTTGGGAAATGAGGACCCAGACCAGTTCTGGTTCGTTGCAAAGGATATGTGGCAAGCCCAAAACATTATAGATTATTAGATGAAGAAAGCAATGTTGGTTACTACTTTACAAGAATGCGCACTAACATGGTACATTAAGTATTTTACCGATAACCCAACAGCTGCATTGGCAGACATTTAGATTACACTGAATAAGGAATTTAGTAGACCCAAGTCTGAAGCACAATCAATCGTGGGATTCAAGGAAATCATGATGAAGCCTTGTGAGACAGCCTAGGAGTTGGATCAAAGATTGAAATGCAAGATCCGTGAAGCTAACGTGAATCTTATGGATGGGTAGCACTGTGAATGGTTTGTGGCTTCACTCTTGCCTCATCTAAGGGTTGCTTTATCACAACAAAAGATTAGGACCCAGGCGGAAGCCCTGGAGATTGCGATGAGATTGCAGAGACTGATTCAAGATGCTACTTTGGGAGTTCAACAGATTCATGTGGAGTTGCAGAACCTTTTCCTGGAATTCCAAAGTCTGAAGAAGGATAGAGCGGCTAGGCCAGAGGTGTGCAAAGAAGTTTGGTGTTTAAAATGTAAGAGTCAGGGGCATGATAAAGATCACTGCCCTGTCTTCTCTAATTATTTTGTAGGAGGGGGGTCAATGCCTGTAAGGCCAGAAGCTCAAGCAGGGCCAAGTATAGGGCCCGCGCTATGGCTATCTATCAGGTAGCTGGAAAACATGTGATAGATAATTGTCACTGCTGCAGAAATTTGTACAAACAGCGCAACAAGTATTCTGCAAGTTCTGCAAATCAGTGGGTCATAATGAGCACAATTGCTGTAGTTATGAGTTAATGATGGAGATAATTCCTGTGTATCGAATGTAGATAGAAACTCGGCCTCTGGATGAAGGTGCTGGGGGAGCGAGAGGAGGATATCAGGGTCGTGGGAAAGGCCGAGGCAGAGGAGGACCAGCAAGAGGTCGGGGACAAGTTATTTGCTACAATTGTGGAGGGAAAAGACACTACATGTGAGAATGTATGAACCCGACACGCCTGTCCGCGTAGTAGTACCTTTGGATCCTGTAGAAGGACTGCGTTATACTGAACCGGTCCATGATTATGAAAGTGACGATGATTTGGACTAGATTTATAAGATAATGATGCGAGATCAGGATTGGGTGAATTCGACGGCTGATGGACGTATTGCATGGGACAGTGAAAGCTCCTGCACATCAGATACAGATGAGGAATTGGAACACTGGAAGAATCGATTACATGAATTTTCTTTACTGTGCTATAATATGATGACTAAATCATTGCACTGTTTATCATTGAAGGTAAGAAGTTTGTCTTATTATGATGGTTTAATTGATGTTGATAAATTTTTGGATGCATTTGAAAGGGAAGTGCTAGAGAAACATCGCTTCCAAGCCTTGGACTTGGCACTACGCGCTAGGCTTGCAAGATGGTGGGGTACGCATAAATGCAATTTTGACGGATGGCACGAATAGAGAAGAATGATAAGAGTGTGGTTTGGTCACCCAAAGGTGCAATTGACAGAGAAATACATTGGGAGGAGTGATCCACGCGATCACTTAGCAAAATGGACTGATGATTATGGAGCAGAACCGCAACAGGAGTGGGTGAATTTGTTCTATCATACTTTAGATGTAATACCAATGAATTAGTACTTGGAGACAGAGCTACACCATGGCACAGACGAATGGGATATTTTGAGACAAGGATTCTTGATGACATTCAGCTCTGAGGATGGATTCGAGTGCATCTATGAAGTGTTGTAGGAGGTCAAAGAAGCGATATTCAGAATCCCATAGGATCCCTTGGATTTGATTAAACCAGATTGGACCACCTAGCTGCACCATGCGTTGGAGTGCTACAATGTGATCGCTGAAGAAGAACAGGAGGATCCAAGGAACATTAATATCCCAAAGGCAGAAGGTCACTATGAAGTTGAGGGACCATAGATAGAGAACCCAAATATCAATGAGGTGGAGTTGAAGTTTGAAAATATAGGGGACTACTGGGATGATGCTACGTTGGATAAGGTCGCTGAGTTGCTCAACGAGTACCATGATTGGTCCCCTACAAAGTTTTCAGAATTGAAAGGGATAATAGGCGATTTAAGAGTGATGAGGATAACTGTTATCACAAAATCTGATCCTAATAGGCTGCTGATCAAGTAGATTCTGAGTAACTCTTTCAAACCAAACTTTTGGCTGAGGCTTAGCCTTCTCAACCTGAGAGGGCTCTCTCAACAGGTTTAAGATTTTTGATTAATGATTAGATGGCTAACTCTAGCAGTAAAATCGAACAAAATATATAACTTAGTTGAATCAAGGATTAGCAAACATTCATTAGGCTATGGTGTCAAGATAATCTTCAACAAAACATCATGATCAACAAACATGGAAGTCAAGGCACTTGGAGTTTAGGTTTACAAGTGAAATAGTAACACAGTAAATCAATATAGTTTACAAGCATGTGAAGGAGGTTAGAGAATTTTCTAATGAATTCTAAGTTTCACGAGCTCATACCATTGCAAATAAGTAATTGAACAAGTCCATAAGAACATCAAACACATAAAAATCCTTGTGAACCTTGAGTAGTCAAACTGATCTCTGTATTAGGTATGAAAAGCACCGTTTCTTACAATAACACAGGTTTTCTTTCGCTAATAAAATTACCAACCCAGAGGAATTCGATTCTCAAGATTTATATAGAGTTTTACATTCTTGGACACCATGATCCACCTTTATAGGAATTTGAATTCCTAACTTAGACACCTATCTATTCACAAAGCAAACTATTTAATTACAATTTGACAACTAGTTGTCTTTAAGAGTCCTAATTCAAATAGGAGTAAAACTCCTAAAACATGCTGTCAACAACCTTATCTAAGTCCTCAATACATTCTTTAATAAGCTTCCAACCATGTCTTTGATTTTGATGATGTCCATAGTGTTGTTGCAAAACCTACTGAGTCATGACCTAACTATCCTGAAAACTAGGAGACAAAGTTCCTCCTTTTCAGGCCCTTAACCCTTTGTGCTTATCTTCAAACAGTATTTTGCTGGTGTTTATGTGGCATGTATTAATAATCTGTTGAAACATCATTCTCCACCTGTGCAAAAAGGAAACTCGAGCATATGGTGTAAAGGATGAAATATGATTGTGCTACGAAAATACTCTGTTTTCGTAGCATAACCTTCATGTTACCTATGAAATACTCTTTGAAGCTTTACTATCTACTCCACCGTTATTTGAGATTTCATACATAATCTCATGTCTACCAGCAACCTCAAAATTTGGCACTGATCCAACCTTACCTCCGGAAAGCATCCATAAGTGATAAATGATCATCTTCAGCAGTTTCGTAGCGCACTATGAAACCGCTGTGTATGTTCTTTTTTCAACATGACCTTCAAAAATTTGTAGTTTGGGTGTTTTTTTCAAAATTCCAAGAATACTAATATGATCAACCCAAAATCAAAATCATTTACCCTTATAGATGTTCTTCTTCACAGTTGTTCTTCCTTTATTATACCAAAATTCTTTTGTGTGCCAAAACTATTTTAATATGTCCCCTTCACTGCCTCATTCTAACACCTTGTTTCATTATTGTTGTAGACCCTTTTCCAGATTGGGTTATTTGTCTTTCCAGATATTCAATTTGCCTCTTCAATTCCCTGTTTGTAGCTCTGAGCTGAGTACTAATTTTCCTTACAAATTTGGCTTCTTTCTTTGCAGGAACAGTCCAGGTGAAGTATTTATTTTCACTGCTAAGTACTTCTAGTTTGGACACCTTTTCAGCCTCCCAGAGAGCCTTCATCCTTTTGAAGTTTGTCTTTTCAGCAACATGCTCTCTTGCTCTCACTCTTAGTTTAGCAATTTCATTGTTGGTAGCTTTTAACCTTTCTTCCATAACTTCATAACTTACTTTTTCTGTTTGAGTGGTAGGAACTGTGTTTTTGTCTCCTTTAGGTTTTGGAGATGGTAAGTCTATCAAATCTTCTTGAACAACAAAGGCTTCTTCTATTTTCTCCAATTCAACATTGGGCTCCTACATCTTCTTGGATTGCCTGGTTAAGGGCTTTCTAGGTTTAAAAACAAAAGCTGTAACATCATCCTCAAATTCCAGTTTCTTGTAGGGTTTCACTTTCTTCAACTTCCTTTGATCAAACTTTATCACATCTGCCTACACAAAAGGAGATTCTGTAATGTCAATGGCCTTTAAGATATCATTTAAATCCCCCTTTAAGCTTGAACCTTCTCCTGAGATCAATGTTTTGCCTTTCTCCTTTGCAATTTGGCTTCTAGTCAATCTCTTTTGAAATGGTTTGCTGGTTGACTGCTCCTGTGTCTTTCCTTCGACCTCAGATATCTTTTCCTTGGCAGATTTAGGAGTTTCAAGAATGATTTTTGGCTCTTTCACCAGCTTCCTAGGCTTTAACTTAACATACCTTTTGCCCTAGACATTACAGACTTGCTGGTTTCTGCTGATGGAGTTCCTTTAACCGTAGGGTTAGTGTCTTCACCTTGTTTTTCTATTCCAAAGTCACATACAAACAAAAACGAAGACCAATCTTTGTTGACCCTTTGAGCTCATGTAGAACTATCAATTTAATTAGACCATGATGAAACAAGGAAGTCTCACATCCTTGGGATTTTAAGTATAATTTATCTGCTATCTTAGCTATACTTCGAAATAACAAATAAGGCAAATCCAAAGAAATCATACCAGTAAAATGTAAAAGGAGTTTAAAATGTAATGAATAAACCTTTTGGTATCTTCCTTCACAGGTGAAATAACATTGAATATTGAAAAGCAAGTTGGTATAGTTGCCCTTGATGTAGTCTTTGGGAACTACCTTGGTTAGGTCAATTTCTGAAAACAGTGGCTTCAAGAACACCTTACATGGTTCCATGTTGAATCTGAAGTGTTTGAACCATGTCTCTTGCCCCCTAGGAATTTCTGTCACCAACGTTATGACCTCTGGAGAAATTTTCAAATTAAGCATTCCGACCTTTGTACTTAAGCCACTAAAATTGAGTGCAAACTCCTTTGTCACATGGGTATGCCCTCCCTATAGTTTCTTACAAAACTTCTAGCATCTTTCTTTCTTGAAGGCTTCTACAACTCCTTTGTCTCTAATTAGGACCTCTGTGCTTTCAGGCTCTGTTCTTAAGCAATGACCAAACCTGTGATGTTTCTTCTCCTCTGTCATCTTTTCTTCTGAATTCCTGTGACAAAACTGACCTCTTTTGAAACTCAACTGATCAACCTCGCTTGCCAATGGTGGGCATCCTCACTTGAATGATGAATGAGGAAAACCTTGGTGAACAATTACCACAGTTTACTGTTCGAAAACAATTTCTGTTTGAGGGTTTGCATGCAAACTTACACGATGAGACTAGCCAACCCTTTCAAATTTGAAAATATCTTACATAATGAACCCTAAATTCGAAATGATGAGTTTGGATGGCAGCATCCATAAGGATTGACTCCTAGCTGACACCTAATAATGAAAATCATAATGAAATATTAACAGATTGATGTTTGACAAGATTGTTCTCTGAGTCCGTGCTTTTGTAGTGCGTAGGGAAAAGCGCTATGAAAAGAGCAGCGTTTTCGTAGCGTAAAATAGACATTTTACACTGTCTGTGCTACGAAAGCATGATTTCGGGGCTACTTCCAAAAATTTTCAAAATTGGTTTAAGCTATGGGTTTCTAAAAGAATATAAGACTCATGAAACATGGGATTAGGTTGTTGGACTTTATTTGGACATAAAAATTGAGACCTTTGAGACTCCTAACCTATTACCTACCCATCAAAACATAAGGTGACTTGACACTTATCTAAGACCATGACTAAAACAAATGTAAACCCTTATTTTGGTGATAACAATAACGTTGAAACCAGATGCGAAGCTTGTGAAGCAGAGGCCATATCGCCTTAATCCTAAGTACAAGGAAAAGGTCCGCTTGGAGTGGAGGATTCTGATTGGGTAAGCCCCATGGTAGTTTAGGAAAAGAAGCAAAAGGATGAGATAAGGATCTGCGTAGATCTTAGGAAACTGAATGATGCTTGCGTTCATGATCCCTTTCTAACTCTGTTCAGGAATGTGGTATTGGATAATGTTGGTGGACGAGAAGCATATTTGTTTACTGATGGGTTCTCTGGATATCATCACATAAAGATTGTGCCAGAAGGTAGGAGTAAGATGACCTTCGCGACCGAGGGGGGATGCTTTCAGTATACAGTAATGCCTTTTGGACTTAAGAATGTGCCCACAATATTTTCGTGCGTAAACATTGCAATGTTCAAAGAGTTTATTCACAAGTTTTTGGAAGTATACTTTGATGATTGGACAGTGTTTGGACTGGTCAAACACCATGTAGCTATTTTGCGCTTGATGTTGGATACGTGTAGGAGGTATTATATCCTGCTTAACTTGAAGAAGTGTTTATTTTGCGTCCCTTTTGGGATCTTGTTGGGTCATGTAGTGTGAAAATAGGGATTAATGGTGGACCCAACTAATATTGTGGTTATAATCAATTTGGAGGCGCCAAGGAGTGTTAAAGAGTTGTGCGTAACATTGGGTCATACTGGTTATTATCAAAAGTTCATCAAGAGTTATGCTCAGATTACAGCACCGATGGAAAAATTGTTGAAAAAGGATGCTACATTTTGTTGGAATGAGGAATCCCAGTGGAGCCTGGATGTGTTAAAAGAAAATATGGTCACAACGCCGATCCTAGTCTTCCTAGATTGGAAGAAGGAATTTCATGTGCATGTGGATGCGTCATGTATTGTGCTGGGAGTAGTACTGACACAAGCCGATGAAGGAGAATTGGATCACTTGATAGAATTTGCAAGCAGGAAGTTGTCTAAGGATGAAAAGAACTATTCAATGACAGAGCAGGAAGGGTTGGCTATGGTGTGCATGCTCCAGAAGTTTAGGCATTATTTGCTAGGCAAACACTTTAATATGTATACAAACCATTCGGCATTAAAGTACCTAGTCAACAAGCCTGTGTTGGGGGGAAAATATGTTGATGGCTGTTGTTGTTTCAGGAGTATGATATCAAAGTCATTGTGAAGCCAGGGTGATTGAATGTAGGATTGGATCATCTGTTGCGCATTGAAACCAGAGAGGAGCCTGCCAAATTAGAGGAGGGTCTTCCTAATGTGCAGCTCTTTGTGGTGTGCGTGGCAGACAATCATTTTGCAGACATCATCCATTTCCTGACTACAAGAACGGATCCAAAGGGGTAGACTAGTCAACAAAAGAAGGAATTAGTGGTGCGCATGGTAGAATTCTCTCTTATTGCAGGTCACTTGTATAATATGGGATCAAACAAAATACTGCAACGCTATGTGCCTGATTTTCATGAACCAGTATCCTAGCTGAAGCTCATGGAGGGGCTGTGGGAGGCCATTATGCAGGAAAGGCAACAGTGCAGAAGATTTTAGGTGCTGGGTTGTGGTGGACAACATTGCATAAGGATTCAAAAGAATATTGTAGGGCATACGATGCATGTCAGAGAACCAACATGCCATCGAGGAGGGATGAGCTGCCTCTAAATCCATAAGTAACATTGCAGCCATTCAAAAAGTGGGCAATTGATTTTGTAGGACTTATTTAGGCTCTAGGAAAGAAGACGGGTGCGTGGTATATCATCACCGTGACTAAGTATTTGACATGATGGGTGGAGGCACATCCTATGAAGGATTTTATAGGTGCAACAACAGTGAAGTTCCTATTTGAATATGTGATGACCAAGTTTGATTGCCTAAAGATTTTTATGAGCGATCGTGGTACGCACTTCCTTAATGAAATGATTAGCATGTTTATGGAAGAGTTCCAAGTTTATCATGAAAAGAGCACGCCATATCATCCTCAGGCCAATGGGAAAGTGGAAGCATTTAATAAGATATTGGATAACGTGCTGGTAAAGGTTTGCAATGTGCAGAGGAATGATTGGGACGTGCACATACCCACAATGTTATGGGCTTGTAGGACTACTTGTAAAAAGCTGACTGGATAGGCACCTTTCAGACTGGTCTATGGCATAGAAGCTATGATGCCGTTGGAATACATTCTTCCTAGTCTATGCATAGCGGTGTTCACAAGGATGGTGGACCGTTGAGCCTTAGAAGAGAGGCTCACACAGCTGACAGAGCTAGAGGAAGATAGATTTTTGGCTAGATTCCATCAAAAAGTTCAGAAGGAGCACAAAAAGGCATGGCACGATCGGCACATCAAACTGCTCACCTTCAAGGTAAATGATTTAGTTTTATTATATGATAGCAAGTTTGATAAGGTTCTGGGAAAATTTCAGATGCATTGGTTGGGGTCGTATGTTATCAAGGAGATTACCGATGGTGGGTCAGTTCATCTTGTGAAATTGAAGGTTGATCCATTTCCTAGAAAGGTAAATGGAAGCTGGTTGAAGCCATACACCAGGGATCCTTCTAGATGACTATATGATAGTAGCACAATCTTAGTGCTCCAGGTAGCTACAAGGAGGTGTGGGACTATAAACTACACTGTCCGGGTTGTAGAGCTGTGTGACGAGGGGTCTACGCAAAATGGGAGGA
This sequence comes from Pinus taeda, assembly GCA_000404065.3. NCBI lineage: Eukaryota > Viridiplantae > Streptophyta > Pinopsida > Pinales > Pinaceae > Pinus > Pinus taeda. Next base: position 201,094 of record APFE030324521.1, on the reverse strand, counting down.
TGTCACAGTACCAACAAAAATGTGAGAGGAGCTACGCTAGAGGGTGGAGACCGCACAACGTAGCCAAAAAGTGACTGTTACTGTCACTATTCATGATTTGACTGCAGAAGACGGTTGGGAGGAATGGGCGACCGACATTTAAGGCATTTAAGGCTGAAAGCAAGTGTGAAATCTTTGGAAATACGCCGCCAATCTCTCATTTATGAACGGATTTTGGGGGGAATGGCCGAATTTGAATTCAAATTTGCCTATAAATTACATGTTGCTGTCTAGTGGGAAATACTTTTCATTATGAGAATTTCTGAGTTGTGCTTTCTGTCCTATGAGCTCTTTGAGAATTTTCTTGCAAGCTCCGTGTCTGAGCAGTATCTTGAGTTTGATCGAAACCTCATTAACAACGTCATGTATGCACCAGCTGAGACTGTTAGTACTGGGGGTACTGTCACCTCTGAGGGAGTTGCCCCTGAGGTGATGAGTATGGAGGTTCCTGCAATAGTGCCTAAGGTGCCAAGGTTGCCTAGGTTGAAGCCTAAGCTCATGAGAGAGGTTCCCAAGCCGAAGAAGGATAAACAGAAGAAGATGATGCTAGTGTGGGAGTCACCGAGGAAGCATGCAGCCACACAAGCTTACAGAAAAGAAAAACCAACCGTGTAGGAGAAGGGAAAAGTGGTAGACATAGAGGCCGGCGAGGGCACCTAAGACATAGATGTTGAGGGGGTCGACCCTATTTCAAAGCTGCTAGAGTACATCCCTCTGCTCTAGGGAAAGGTGAAGGTACCGAAGGACCTAGATGAGGGACAATTCCTCCTTAACACACCCCTGCTGCCAGAAAACATAATTTTTGAAGGTATGTGCTTAGCACGCATCCCACATCTGAAGCTTTAAGATTGGGATTTAGGGGACATTGAGCGGCTCCCCCAGCTAGCTACTGATACCTTCATGAAGCGAGTATTCTACAAGGAGTATGGTGTCACCACGCTGGAGTAGGTGGAATGGATTCATGGGGTAAACAAGGCAGGGTTGTTGAACCTGCTGTGGGTGCCTCACTACCACCACGCCCCTATAAATTTGACATTCATTAAGCAATTGTTGTGCCTTGTGCATGATGGGTGCTTGTGGTTGAGTGAGCTGATACTAATCACTGATATGATGATACACAGGATCACATTTTTACCTCACTCGGGGCGGAATCTGACAAAGGCATTTGGCTGAAAGACGGGCGAGCGCAACCTCACCGAGAAAATGAAGGACAAGTTCAAACTTGTCAAGAAAGCACACGTGTATTCTATTTACAATATTACTGACCCCGTGGTGAAGGTGGCCACCCAAATTTTGGCTGGAAAAGTGATGGGAAAGTTTCGTGCAGATGAGGTGCCGACACCACTGATTTCGTTAGCGGCTCAGTGCGTGGAGGGCGTACAGTTTAACTGGGCTTGCTACCTGTGCAGCGAGTTCCTTGCGAACTGCAAAGAGGCACAATTCCAAAGCAAGACCTTCCATTATTCATGTCTGTTATTATCAATTGTGCTAGTCGTGTGAGAGTTATTGAAGGATAACCAGTTTCCTCTAGTCGAGACAGATTTACCAGAAGTAGCGAAGTTTGCTTCATTATGGGCCACAAAGGACATTGCACGGGTTCAAGAAAGTAAAGTTTTTTGGGCATTGATGGAGATGAGCATTCATATGGCCATCAATCGAAAGCCATGGTTGTCACCAACTATCTTTGGGCAGCTGTCTAGGTACTCGGAGTTGAAAGCAGACTTCCACTGTGTTTACATCCGGGCGTGAAAGGATATAGACCAGAAGTGGTATGAGATTCCCTACTTGGCTACAGATGATGCCATTATAGAGGTCCTTAAGTGATGGCCAACATATTGGCACACACCATCGGACTTGGCTGCCGAGACTAGCAAGTCCATGGAAAATTAGAAAAAGGAGATGGGCCGACTGAAGGTTTAGTAGTTAGTAGAAAAGAGGAAGAAGGAGACTAAGGAGAAGGCCCATACAGAAGCGAAGCATGCCGCAAAGGACCAAGCAGAAAAAGAAGAGCGCGGCTCTGACAGAATTCAGAAATATCCTTCACCCCAAATGGAGGACGACCAACAGTTAGAATAGGGCGGAGGAGATCTGGAGAGCACTCCTTTCCACGTAAAGTGACATAGGGAACAGGAAAAGGAGGGGCAATGAAAGAATACCAAAGCCTCCAAGTCATCACTAGATCCAATCAACTTGATAGAAGGTGACTTGGACGATATTGGAGATAAGGTAAGGGATACGACAGCATAACTGTAGTAGTAGTTCGAGCAGAAGCAAAAGTAAGTACTAGTCACTATACAGACGGGTTTGCATGCACTGTAGATCCAAACACCTAGTCTACAGGAAGGTGCAGGGTAGAGCCAACTAGTTTGGCGCTGGGGACCACTCAAGTAGTAGTGTTGGTTCGATCCTTGGATCTCTTGAACATCTGAATTTCAATCCAGAATTGGCAGAATTAAAGAAAGAGGCTAAAGAGTTAAACACTCTTCTTTCCCAATAGCAGATTTCTTTTTTCCAAAATTTGGCAATTATTCATGATCAATGCAAGACAATAGGCCCTCTGGTAGATCCACTATGAGATTTGAAAAATTATTTTGAAGAGATAGAGGAGAATATTTATGGTTTCCTAACCTAGTAGGAAAGTGAGGAAGGAAGATCAAGCAATCTTCCTAATATCGAAGATTCCCATAAAGAAATTATTTTCAAAGAATGGGAGATTCACATAAAGAAATTAGAAGCAACAGATTACTAGGCTCGGGACATTTCAAGCAATATCATTGAGGCAAGTAGGGATAATTTACTCCAATCTAATCTCATTCTTAGTAGTCCTTAGAGAACTTTACCTTATATCAAAATTTTGATGAAGACATGACAAGAATGTTCCAAGAAAAGGGCAGAGATTATTGATCAATTGATGAAGATTAACTTAGAGAATCATTGTAGTTCTTGGTAAAACCACACATTCAATGGCTAATGCTTCGATGCCTATCGAGCACCACCATACAGATGCTGCCAAAATTAAGAGATGTCATCTTTACGAGTCATATGCGGATTCAACCAAAATATCCACCTGAACTGAAAAATATGTTTGATATGTTTGAGTTGAAACAGTGCATTAGAGGACAATCTTATTCCCAAGCATAGGATATTTTTTGTAACTAATTCCAAATGTGTACCTTATAGTTACTCATGTTTAGGATCGCTTGAGGTTGTTATTATATTTCGTATCTTTTTCTTTTGTAAGATGAAGCTTAAGTTGCACTATTGTAATTAAGGTTTTTCATAATATCAAGATGAACCATTGCCTTTCTATGATGAGCAGATCCATGGTGTATCAGGTACTATTATCCTTTATCTGTTTATTTTCTTAGAATATAGTGGATTTCTATTTTTATTCACAATATTTGTGTTAAGAAAATCTTTCATTATCACTATTGATGTGTCTGATTGAAATTTCAAGTTATATGTTGACAACGTGATCTCAGTATATGTAGCAATTTAACCAACTAATTTAATTAACTATTTAATTAACTATTTAATTAAAGTAGTTTCTTTATTTGAGTTAACTTCATAATTACATGATGATCTATATTGTTATGATAATTGTAAAATATTTATGATCACATATACCATCAGCTTACCTAGGATAAATAGTAGTATATTAGTTTCTATTTCAGTTTCTAGTCTAGAGCATTATATCTTTATTTAATCCATTTATTATTGTTTTATAGAAAGGGAAACTAGTCCCATAATTCCAATTGGAGCCATCATTCCAAAAGGAAAAGAATATGTTCTATGGTCCCAACCGGGTGGTTTCCCCCAATGTTTATGCATTCATTCAAGACCATCAACATATTCATAGTTATGATTTCATTACCATTCTTTCCTTCTTCAAGGGGCTACATCCTTAGAGAAAAGTAAACCAACAAACTACCAATATTCACCATGAATAAAAAAAATTAATCACTCCATCTTACTTAACCAACTAATCCACATCATTATTACATGGTTTTTATTTATTCACTTGTCCTCCAATGTAAGTAATCAAATATGATCTCAAACCTTGCATATTTTCTTCTTTTATTTCATCTTCTCCTTCTTCTTTTTAATATTCAAATAAATTCTTCATCAATTATTAATTTACACTCAAATTTCTTATTAAATCAAATACAACACTCATAAATATTATAAATAATAATTTTATGAAACTTCATACAATGAAATATTAAAACATACTTCTAATAAATAATAAAATTATTTAATAATTTGTGGAAAAACCTGTGAGCAGTTATGACCAATGTTCCGACTAGCTGAGCCATCATGGGGCAATGAGATTTGATTTGAGAAGAAGAGCGGATTTCAGACCTTATTATAGTTATGATTTTTGTTATTTTTTTGGTCGGCTTACAAACGATTAGTTTTAATTAATTAATATTTTATTTTATTTATTTAAAATAAGTATAATTTAATTATTTATTTGTTTTATATTTTTTTATTTTACTTACATTTATTTATTTCCATACCTATATAATCATATATTATTACATTATTATTTATATTAAGTATATAATTGTGATTAATTATATGTATATTTATAATATATAATATTATTATTATTATTATTTATTTGGTTTGTTTTTTATTTAAAGAAAAACAAAATCAAATAAAATATAAAATATTAATATTCTTAATAATATACATATATATATAATAATATCAACAATAATATACTTATATAATAATAATGTTAATAATGTATTTATATAGGATGTAAATAATAAACTTGTAAGTTATATAAATAAATCAGATAAATTAATAATAAAAATAATAATTGTAATTATACTATTAACTAAATATAATTATTATTAATTAAAATTAATTATTTTTAGCCGACCAAAAAATATAATGGATAAATTTCAATAACTATTAATAAGGCTCTGAAATTCGCTCTCTCTTCTCAAATACAAATCTCATTGCCCTGATGATAGACTCACTAAGCTAGTCCGAAACGTTGGTTTCATAATTGCTCACAGGTTTTTCCACAAAATTATTAAAAATTCAAGCAACCTGTATGGATTCCCTCTTCAATAACAAATAATAAAATAGAATAATAACTTATCAATCCTAAGATAATATCTTAATGTGAACTAATGAAATTCAACCTTCATTGCTCATTTCAACATAGTACTTTAGTAATAATTAAACAAATTCAAGCTCTTTCATTTATTAAATGGATGAAGTCACATCTTATAAATTTCTTCCTAATATTTAAAATTTCTTTTCATTTTTATACTATATATTAATATATGTTCTACATAACACTCACTATTAATATTTAAACTAATTCTTTTTTATTTATTATATAACTAGAATTGACTTTCCAAATAACAAACTCCTTCAAAATGAAATATTAGGCACAACACTTTATTATCCTTAACCTGATCTGATAATGAGATCTTAGACAATTATTAAGGTATTACAGACTCATGTGCGTGGATTCGCCTATGTTACTTTGTGCAATGGATCGATAAGATTGCGAAATACATAGACAATGAAGTAGTTAAAGAACATAATAGAAAAACACACATAAACACAACAAGTTTAATAAGGAGTTCACCCAACACTCCTGGGCTACGTCTCCTGGTCCAACCTTCAGTGGTGACCTCTCTATTATGTCTTCAGAGGCAGAGTTTTTACAAAAGTGAGCTCAATTCGAGTCTCACACAACATATACAAAAAGTCAAGGCTTTACATGGATCCCCCAAGTCTTTCTGAATACACAAACACTCCTCACTGACTCTCTATCTTTGTTTTTTCTCTGTCTTAGCATTGCTTTTCTTTGTTTCTGGTAGTCTGTGGCTTTAAAGCCAATTGGCACTGTCTGTTCGTTTCTCCTTCTCGGCTCTCTGACTTCTCGGCCTCTGTCCCCTCAGATCCCCTTCTGAGTGTTAGCAATCATTGCTAAATGCCTTCAGGGATGGTGGCCACCTATTTTGTAATGGAATGGGTTATTGGGCCTTTGAAATTCTCAGAAATAACATTCTCTATTTACACAGAGAAACACATTAAAAACTATGAAAATCCAGCAAACTGTTGCTTATCGGATTTGAATTATTATAGATTCCGCCTTATAACTCCTATCGGGTCCGCCTTTATATCGCTTATCGCATCTCCGTCGTTGATCTGAGAGATCTAGGTCCAACGACTAAGGTTCATTTCGGGCGGCTCATTCATACGGGGGTTAACTGCCTGAAAATGGTGGTTTTCTCTCTCCAGGGCCTGGACACACGACAGCCAGTATATGGGCTCGGGTGGAGCTCGACCAAAACCACTTACTGCCTACGGCCCGCTTGAAATCCTGCTTGTTTCGTGATTTCCATTTGTATTTTTAAAAATACATGAAGACACTAAAAAACCCCATAAAATGGCTTTAGACGGACTTGAAATATTATATATTTGCATTCATAAACCCTTTTGGGTACAGCTTCATCGCATAGGCACATTTCCTTCATATTTCATTATTTAACGGAAAATGCAAATACAAAGGAAAATGTCGTTTTGCAAATCTCAAAATATATGAAATTTCACCTATTTCTCCATCGGGTCTGGCTATCGCGAGTTAGGTCTATATCAGCCCCGCTCCATTGTAATGCTCCGATGCGATTGATCGCAATCACATATGGCACATACCCCCAGGCCGTTTGTAAGTGCTCCTTTGTGGTTTGCCGACGCGATATTGCGATTCAACTTGGGCCGTCGATCTGTGCGCTTGATCGATGGTCCTCGTTGACCCTGTTGATCGCTGTCACATATTCCAGGTGGTCTGCACCAATAGCCTCCGCTTGCCACCGCCGATTGCGATTTACCGATCGGTTCTGGACCGTTGATCAGCCAGATCTGACGGCTCTTGTGCATTGCTCCGTTGACCTCCGATATGCTTCATTTCACTGTTTTCTTTACTTTTTTGCCTCCCGATAGTGTTATCCAACTTTTCTAAAAGTTCTTCTCATGCGATAGTTTTGATCTTTAGAAGACTTAGAGGGTTTTCCAGGATCCATTTGGATCACACCTTCCCACTGAAAAATCTTTTGGACCACCAAAAATTGGTTTTTAAGCATCAATCAAGTGAGGATACAGCTTCCTCACTTGTCCAATATCTATCCATCTTGTATTGCTTGGTTTTGAACCTTTGAGTCCAATCCTGAGGTACTCAACATCCCCTCTGTGCGTAGTTCTCACCTTCATGTCCAGAACTATATCTTCCTGCAACTCATTAAGATATTCAGGCAACATATCATCAATAGAAGGAAACTGACTTTGCTCTTCGGTATCTTCAATCAATGAAGTTTCAAACAGTCTCAATTTCTCTGCATTAACTACTGAATAGATGTGCATGTAAGCTAGCAAATCAAGGTGAAAAGCATTCTCACCAATTTTCTCGAGTATCTTGAAAGGCCTATACCTTATTTCCTTCAACTTCTTTCCGTCACCTTGCATTCTGTCTTTGCTGATGTATAGCTAGACTTGATCACCAACTTGGAAGCTATGCTCAATTCAATGCTTATCATGCCTTTCCTTGTACTTGGCCTGGCTCTTTTCCAGCTGTCCCCGCATTGCTTGGTGAATTTCTTGGATCTGTTCAATGAACTTGGTTGCTTTGTCCACATCACTGTGTCCATCAACTGCTATGTCTTTACTAAAGACAAAATCCAAGGGAGACCTTGATATAAAACCAAAACAAGGCTCAAAAGGAGATCTCTGTGTAGAAGAGTGCTTAGCATGGTTGTAAGCATGTTGCACATAACACAAATGTTCATCCCAAAGCTTGGGATGCTTGCTGCAATAGCCCCTGAGCAACTAGATCACTATCTTGTTGACCACCTCTGTTTGGCCATCTATTTGTGGATGAAAGGCTGTGCTCTTCTTCAGTCTGGTGTCCATCAATTCCCACAGAGTTGACCAAAACTTCCCAACAAACCGAGAATGTCAATCAGATACTATAGAAGTGGGTAACCCAAAATGAACCCATACATGCTGAAAGAACAACTTCGTTGTTTGTTCAGCTGTAATCTACTTGTTACAAGGTATTAAGATACACATTTGTTGAACCTGTGCATAATAACATATAAATAGTCATGACCTTTTCTAGATTTTGGCAATCCCCCAACAAAGTCCAAGGAAACACTTTCCCAAGGATGAGAAGGAACTGGAAGTGGAGTGTACAAGCCTAGTTTTCTATTGCTGGGCTTGCTTTTAGCACACATGGTACACCCTTTAATATATCTAGAAACTGTTTCATGCATTCTTGGCTAGTAACAGAACCTTTGCAGCTGCGTAACTATTTTACTTACACCAAAATGACCTGATATAAGAGAAGCATGTGCTTCTCGGATTATGTTAACTCTTTCAGTTTGTGGAATGCATAATTTTCCCAAATGATATAGGAGTTGGTCCTTAACATGATAATCCAATTCTTCTACTTGTTTTCCATGACTTAAAGTTGCATATACATCTTTAAAATCTATATCTTGAGCATATTGTTCAATGTAGCTTTCATGCAATACTAAGTTATGCTTAAGTATAGTAGATACATTTATAATTGGTTTGGATAACATATCTGCAACTTTATTGTGTATGCCTTTCTTATACTTGATGACTAGATGAAACTGCTATAGAAAACCCATCCACCTATAGTGTCTTGATTGCTGCAATTTAGTTTGTGAGTGTAAATATTGAAGTGGTTGATGATCAGTATGTATAACTATTTCTTTGCCCAATAGGTAATGTTTCCACTTTTTCACACTCTACATTAATGCATACAATTCTTTATAATGCGTGGGATAGTTAAATACTGCAGAATTAAATGTCTTAGAATGATAACATATGGGTTTACCATGTTGCATCAACACTTCTCCCATGGCATAGTCACTGGCATCTATTTCAATCTCAAATGGCCTTTGAAGATATGGCAATGCTAGTATTGGTGTTGTACTAATTTTTTCTTTCAAGGTGTCGAAGGCTTTTTGTTGTTTGCCTCCCCACTGAAACACCTTGTTCAATCCTGTTAAAGCATGTAAGGGAGCTGCAATCGAGGAAAAGTTAGCAATAAACTTTCTGCAATATTGTGCTGCTCCTAGGAAGCTTCTAACTTCTATAGTAGATTTGGGTTTAGGCCAGTTCACAATGACTTTGACCTTAGAGGGATCTATCTTCAATTCACCACCCCCTACAATATGACCCAAATAATTCAAAAATGTTTTACCAAATTCACATTTTGATAATTTAACATAGAGATTTTCTTTTTTCAAAGCATCTAGAGTCTGCCTTACATGCTTCAAATGTTCTTCCCATGTTTTACTGAAAATAAGAATGTCATCTAAATATACAATTACAAAATCATCAATAAAAGGTTGGAGTACATCATTCATTACTCTCATGAAAGTGGCAGGAGCATTAGTTAAGCTAAAAGGCATAACCAACCATTCATACAAACCTTGCTTTGTTTTGAAAGCAGCCTTCCATGCATCTTGTTCTGTTACTCTGACCTGATGGTAGCCACTATGCAAGTCTAACTTGGAAAAGTAAACAACTTCTTTCTGCTGATCTAATAGATCATCAATGCAAGGAAGAGGATAATGATTCTTGATTGTTATTTTATTCAATGCTCTGTAATCAATGCACATCCTCCATAAACCATCTTTCTTTCTCACCAACACGATTGGAGATCCGCATGGTGATGTGCTTGGTCTTATGAACCCTTTATCGAGTAGCTCCTATACCTACTTCTTGATCTCTACATTCTCTAAAGCGGATAACCTGTACATTCCGATGTTAGGCAATGGAGCATCTTGCTGCAAATGAATATCATGTACTATTTCTCTTTTGGGTGGCAAACCTTTAGGTTCTTGAAATAGGATATCATATTCTGAAACAACTTTTTATAAATCAGCTTTCTGTTTAGCATCACAGCCTTCAAATACATTGGTTTTATCAAGGTTCTTTTCCTTTACAACCATTAGTAAAAATTTCTTGCATGAATTTACAATTATTTTCATCTACTCTGAGTTAATGAGAGTGTAGTTATTTTTGAGTTGATGAGCTCTTACAATAAATTCTATTCCATCTTTTGTGAGTTGATACTTATTTTCAGTTCTATAGAAAATGGCTTTTCTATCATACAAGTAAGGACTTCTTAAAACAATAACACATATATCCAAGGGAACTATATCTAACTCAACCTCATCTACAATGTTGACCCAAAAGCAAACCTAAGTTTACATTGTCTAGTCACTTGTAGCTTTGCTTTATCACATACCCAACCTAATGGATATGGATTCTTGTGAGGTGTGGTTAGTAGTCCCAACTTCTTTACAATTGCTTCAGAAATTCAAGTTTACTTGTGATCCACTATCAAATAAAGTATCAATCTTTGATGCTTGGAAATAACTCTAATATGAAAAAGCTCATGTCTTTTCCTCTCATTTTCTTCATTATCAATAGATTGTGTAGAATTACTAGTAGATGCTTTAGAATTTTTACCTTTTATACCCGTGGTTGTGACTGTTGTTTCATCACCTGAGTCTGACCCCAAATCTTTCTGAATAGCAGCAACAATTTTCTTCTTCTTGCCATCGAACTTCTTGGGTTTCAGCTCTGGATGCAAAGACCAGCAATGTGCATCATCATGTCCATCCTTCTTGCAGTGAGTGCATGAAGGTTTGTCTTTCTATACAGTGTTTTCCTTCCTCTCTTTCCATCTCAACTTCTTGTTTTCCTTGTTTTTGCTTGCAGTGGGTTTTGATGATCCCCCAATCTCTTGTTTCACATTCTTGCTTCTAGCCTCTAGATGTGTAGCCTGAACTGATACCTCATCTATGCTAGTAGGGTTAAACATGAGAATGGTGTGCCTCAAATAGCTATGCAGACCACCTATATACTTCAACAAAGTTTCAGGTGAGTCTAGAGAAATGCCTAGAAATAAAGCTCTTTTTCTAAATTCCTGGGTATAACTTTGTAAACTTTGGCCGTTTAATTGGTGAAGAGTTTTCCAACTCATCATTGCTTGTTGCATATAAGCTAGTGGATAGAATTGTTTTTTAATGGCAGAAACAAATTCACTCCAGGTAGAAAGAATTTTACCATGCTTCTTCAAATCAGCTTGTGTCATGCCTTCCCACCATACTAGGGCAGTTTCTCCAAGGCAAAGGTTGGTCAGCTAAATCTTTCTCCTTTCGGAATCAATGTTTTGCACCCTACAATATACATCAATCTATCTAATCCAATTATCTAGCTTTTCTACATTTAATTCTCCATCATATATTGGCAAATCAAAATTTACATCTAATTTAATCAAAGATGTTTTCTTCTTTTTATTTTCAGGGCTAGAAGGAGGAGTTGATGGAGGAGGCTCTTCCCCTTTCCCTTTTCCTTTTGAATGGGAAAATAGAAGAGGTTCCTCTACTCCTTTGCCTTGTTTGGGTGTTGAGGTGCTTGCACCTTGATCCTTCTTAAATTCCCGATACATTTCTTCCATGAACTGAGAGTCTGATTCCAATGGAATCTCTTCTACCATTTTCCTCTGAGGATAGACTCTTCCAATTTCTGGATTAGTCTCAACAAGCTCTCCTTCTCCTAGTTTAAGCTTTGACCTAGTTAGCATTCAACAATCCAGCACAAGCTTGTCTAACCTTAGCAAACCTAAAGCTCTGATATCACTTGGTCTGATAATGAGATCTTAGACATTTATTAAGGTATTACAGACTCATGTGCATGGATTTGCCTATGTTACTTTGTGCAATGGATCGATAAGATTGCAAAATACATAGACAATGAAGCAGTTAAAGAACATAATAGACAAACACACATAAACATAGCAAGTTTAATGAGTTCACCCAATACTCCTAGGCTACGTCTCCTGGTCCAGCCTTCAATGGTGACCTCTCTATTATGTCTTCAGAAGCAATTTTTTTACAAAAGTGAGCTCAATTTGAGTCTCACACAACAGATACAAAACAACAAGGCTTTACTTGGATCTCCCAAGTCTTTCTGAGTACACAAAATCTCCTCACTGACTCTCTGTCTTTGTTTGCTCTTTGTCTCAGCATTGCTTGTCTCTGTTTATGGCAGTCTATGGCTTTAAAGCCAATCGACATTGTTTGTTCATTTCTCCTTCTCGACTCTTTGGATTCCCGACCTTTGTCCACTTAGATCCCCTTTTGAGCGTTAGTAATCATTGCTAAACGCCTTCAGTGATGGTGGAAACATGTTCTGTAACGGAATGGGTCATTAGGCCTTTGAAATTGCTGGAAATAGCGTTCTCTGTTTACACAGAGAAACACACTAAAAACTGTGAAAATCCACCAAACTACCACTTATCGGATTTGAATTATTATAGATTCTACCTTATAACTCCTATCAAGTTCGCCTTTATATCGCTTATCACATCTCCACCGTTGATCTGAGAGATCTAGATCCAACAACTGAGGTTCATTTCGGGCGGCTCATTCATATGGGTGTTAATTGCTCGAAAAGGGTGGTTTTCTCTCTCTAGGGCTTGGACAAATGACAACCAATGTATGGGCTCAGGTGGAGCTTGACCAAAACCACTTACCGCCTACGGCCCGCCTGAAATCAAGCTTGTTTCATAATTTCCATTTGTATTTTTAAAAATAAATGAAAATATTGGAAAACCCCGTAAAATGGCTTTAGACGGACTTGAAATATTATATATTTGCATTCATAAACCCTTTCGATTCTGGCTTCATCGCATCGGCACATTTCCTTCGTATTTCATTTATTTAAAGAAAAATGCAAATACAAATGAAAATGCCATTTTCTAGATCTCAAAATATATGAAATGTCACCTATTTCTCCATCGGGTATGGCTATTGCGAGTTAGGTCTATATCGGCCCTGCTCCATTGTAATGCTTGACTGCGATGTTGCGATGCGATTGATCGCAATCGCATATCGCACATACCCCCAGGCCATTTGTAAGCGCTCCTCTGTGGCTTGCTGATGCAATATTGCGATTCAACTTGGGCTGTTCATCTACTTGATCAACAGTCCTCGTTGACCCCGTTGATCGTTGTCGCATATTCCATGTGGTCTCCGCCGATAGCCTCTGCTTGCCACTGCCGATTGCGATTTTCTGATCGGATCTAGACGATTGATCGACTAGATTCGACGACTCCTGTGCAGTGCTCCGTTGACCTCCGATAGGCTTCATTTCACTATTTTCTTTATGTTTTTGCCTCCCGATAGTGTTATTCGACTTTTCTAAAGGTTCTTCTCATGCGATAATTTTGATCTTTAGAAGACTTAGAGGGTTTTCTAGGATCCATTTGGATCATAACCTTATTTAAACTAATTCCTTTTTTAATTTATTATACAGCTAGAATTATGTTTCCAAATAACTAGCTGTTTAAAAAATAAAATTTTAGCCACAATCATACTTTGACACTTGATGTTTTTATTCTCCACAATATTTCATATTCGATTTTTATATTTTTATTGTTAACAATTTACATGATAGTCATGAATACACATTGAAGTGGACAATGGGTCAAATATAATTTCGGGCACATGTATCATGGCAATGTATACTACTGGAATTGGGAGTTGCTTTGAAAAACCCCATTGTTCGATCAAGATTTTGGAAAAGTCATTAACGAATTTGCAGATGTGGGATCAAGGTTTGGTACGATTGTCGAAGAAGCATAGATCTTCTGTCTTTTTAAATATTCAAATTATACAAAAATAACATTAATGACTTTACATAAGTCTTACATGGCAAGGTAAGTTGTATAGCAGAAAATTTTGTTGCTCACATGATCTGGATTTGCTTCAAAAACTATTAAAACCCTGACTTTGAATTATTACGATTTATCTTTATCCCATGCTGTGATCGATTCAAAAGGAGGGAAGAGGGAGAGAGCCTTGGAGGCAAACTAGTAATTTTCATGGATAATTGATCTTGATTTTTTTTTCTTAACTTTTCACTACTTATTTGAATTTTCAAGGATTCGAAATCTTGAATTTGTTCATTAAAAGATAATTTAAATAATAGAATTAGAAATAAATGAATATAAAAAAATGATATAACTAAAATGAAGGTATCGTGTTCTACATTAAATAATTGATCTGAGTTTCATGAAAATATATCCATAGTAAAAAGAAAAAGTCACTACCCTTTTACAATTCCCTAAACAAATTGAATTTGACATGTGTGGCTTATATATATATAAACTTGAATAAAATATAAAACTCTCTTAGAATGTTATTATATCATCATTATTCTATTTTTACAAATACATAACTTTTTATATTATTAATAATTATGTATGTTCTAACAAATTAACTAGAACTTCTCTTTAAGTATTGGGCGTTGGTTTCCAGTTCAAGATATAATTTTAGTTATCTATAATTAATTTACAATTTAGAATATAAATTTTAACTATTATAATTAGCTTTTATTTTAGCTATTTCGAAAATAATTTTTAATTTAAAAATAAATCATAAAGTTTAAGATAACAATCAAATAACTTTTAATTATATATTTATTGGCAGGAGCTTTGTATTGGTGAGTGATCACAGTGGATTGAGATATCTATTTGACCCACCAACCCAAATGTTAGACAAGCTAGATGGTTGGCCACGACTAGTGAGCCTCACTTTGAGATCAAATACATTAAAGGTAAAGAGAACAAAGTTGCAGATTCTCTTAGAAGGATAATATAGGTAAATCATATAGCAGCTATGAGCTTCTATGGGAAAGATTTATAGGATCAAATATATTGTAGGCAAGAATACATGATGATAGGTATAGTGAGCTTATGCACATGTTACAATAGGGTACAGGTGATCAGGATGTGGACTATTGTCTCACATCATATGGTTTGGTCAGATTTAGGGACATGATCTATGTGCTGGATGACAGTGAGCTCAAGAAGCTTATCCTGAGAAAATTTCATGCTAGATCATATTCAAGTCACCCAGGATATTAGAAGACATTGAAAACAATGAAGAAATTCTATTATTGGCCGAATTTGAAGAAGGAAGTGACAACGTCTTTGGATAGATGCTTGGATTTTATACAGGTAAAAGAAGACTATAAGCATCAA
This sequence comes from Pinus taeda, assembly GCA_000404065.3. Lineage (NCBI taxonomy): Eukaryota > Viridiplantae > Streptophyta > Pinopsida > Pinales > Pinaceae > Pinus > Pinus taeda. The sequence goes on along the minus strand of APFE030324521.1, from coordinate 185,937 downwards.
GGTGGATTACTACAACCGATTTTGATTCCAGAGTGGAAATGGGAGGTCATTTCCATGGATTTCATTATAGGTTTGCTAAGGATATCTAGAAAACATGATTCTATCATGGTTGTGGTGGAAAAGTTGACAAAGGTAGCACACTTAATTTTAGTGAAGTCTGCTTATTCAGCTAATGATGTAGCACAAGTCTTCGTTAGAGATGTAGTGAAGTTGCATGGTGTTTCGAAGAAGATTGTGTTAAACAAGGATGCCAAGTTCACTTCTAAGTTATGGAAAGTGTTATTTGCATGTTTGGGTACACAGTTGGCCTTCAATACAACTTATCATCCGCAGACATATGCCAAAGATAGAGAGGGTCAACAAGATTTTGGAGGACATGTTGAGAATGTATGTCATGAATCAACAATGAAAGTGGGAAGAGTATCTTCCACTGGTTGAGTTCGCTTACAACAATGGGTATTAGGAGTCTCTGAGGATGAGTCCATTTGAGGCACTCTATTGTCAAAGTTGTAGTACTCCCATCAGTTGGAGTGATCTCGTGAACAGGGTGTTGATAGGACCAGACATGTTGGCAAATATGGAACAAGAAATGAAGGTTATTAAGAAGAATCTAAAGGAAACACAAGATAGACATAAGATTTATGCAGACCATAACAAGATATTTAAGGAGTTTTAGGTTTGGGAACAAGTGTACTTGCGCATCAAGCCCAAGAAGATCTCCTTGAGGATTGGATCATATGCCAACTTGGCACATTGGTATTTTGGACCTTTTAAGATTCTTGAGAGGATTGGACTAGTAGCCTATTGACTTGCACTACCTCCAACAGTGAAACCCCATGATGTTTTTCATGTATCATTGATTAAGAAGTATGTTAAAGATGTTTATCATGTGATTGACTGGTTTGTATTGCAGGTGGATCCAAAAAGAGAATTCTAGCCAGAACCTCAGTGCATTTTGGAGAGAAAGATTCTCATGCTTTGAAACCGAGCAATCGACCAGGTTAAAGTGTAGTGGAAGCACTTTGGGCCCGATGAAACTACATGGGAGATATCTAATCAAATACGAGCTATGTGTCCTTCATTATTTTCCGGTTAAGGGAAAGTAGTTTTGGTATATGTATATATGTATATGGATGTAAATAACAACATGAGTTGTGTTATAAAGCTCCAATAAGCGGTATGGTTTTCATGTTGTTATGTTTCTCATGATGGTTTGTTTTTCAGCAGGTTATTCATTGTAAATACTACAATGAGCTAAGTTATAAAGCTCCATGGGAAGTATGTTTTTATTTACAGTGGTCTTGCTGGTTGTAGGTTTCATTGAACATTGAGGATGATGTTCCCTTAAGGGGGGGGGGGGTTCTGTAACAACCCTGGTCATAAATCCATGTAATAAAGTTAAAAAAGGAAAATAATAACCAAGGTCATGGGACACATATTCCAATTTGAATGTTGGGAAAAAACATAATGATGGGTATCACTGGTGATTAATTAATGACTATGGAAATAAAAAAATGCAATGGAAAAGGAAAAGTGGCATTTATTGGAATTTGATTACAAAAATAGTGGAAAATAGGAGAAAAGGAAGGTGAAAGGTCACAAGTTGCATGTGAGGAGGAAATTGAAGGAAAAATAAGGAAAATGAAGAAAATATAGGCCTCAATAAAAGGAATCTGAGGATCAGTTCACAACCTTTTTTAGTTTATGCTTGGATCTCTCTACTCTATTCTCTTTGTCATACTATTTCACACTTAGAGGTTTCTTGGAGCACTCTTGGAGTATTGTGTCATACTTGGGATTTGGAGCAAGAAGGAAAAGGAAGAGAAGGAAAATGTAAGGGGAAAATGAGATCAATAGTTACAATGTGTTAGTTTTGCAGGTACCAAGTTGCATGTATGGTTTCCTTGCTAGTTTTGGCATGCATGGAATATACATGTGGTTGTTTGGTTGTGATCTGTCATTGGCATAGACGATTTCCTGAATTGACAGTGGTTTTTCCTAGCCTTTCCATTTCCTGGATAGCTATAGTGTTGGGGGTTTTCCCCTCTTCCTTTTTTTTATTGGTGTTCATGTTCCTTATGGCTATGGGTTGAGTTATTAGTTCTTGGAGTCTTGGTTGGAAAAATGCTCTGGAGCCCTTGGTGGGTTGAGTTACTAGTCCTCGAAGCCCTGGTTGGACAAGCGCTCTAGATCCCGATAACAGTTGTGGGTTGAGTTACTAGTTTTGGAAGCCTTGGTTGGAACAAACGCTCTAGAGCCTTGGAAAACTCGGGTGGCGATCGATCTGGATATGGTTAGTGATATCCAACGTGAGGTGGAATCACCTGATAAGGGTTGAGGTGGTTTGGCCTCTGGAAGCCCTACTTTGGCTTTCTTGGTTTATTCCATGAGATCCCACATTTGTGATTGGAATATTGCACGTGGGTGATTGGCTGAATGACAGATTTGGTTCAGTCCAATCTATGTTTAGGTGGTACATGGAGTCCTTGACTTGGATGGATTTGAATATGTTAATATAATTTCCTTTTCCTTTGGTATTTCATGAGTAAATGTTCTTGTCATTATGTGGCTTTAATGGTGGTTTCATCATTGATATTTCTCTGGTTGTTTTCTAAATACAAGAATGTTTTATGACAAACATGAGTTATGGCTCTCATCATGTTGTGATGGCATCAATACTTCTTTACAATTCTCAGATAAGTATGAGACCCCTATGTTCATATGTGTATTTATGACCTGTACATTACATGTTTATGATATGTTTGACAAAGTGCCTATCATGGTTTTTAGGGGTTAGGTCAATTCCTTGTTCAATTATTTGCATTAGTAGCCTTATTTCATTTTTATTTACCATTTTTGGAAGTTTCATGAAGTTATCGGTAGAGGCCTGAGTTCTACCCTTGAAAGAGTGGCTCAGAATTCAGGGTCCCTGGCACAGAACTACCTAAAAAAGGTTTTAGTCGCATGGATTCCTTGTTGTGGGAGCGACTGAAGAGTCTGAGTCACATGGAAGGCTTGTCATAGGAGTGAATGGGGGTCTAGTTCAACATAACATCAAGTTGTCTCAGGGGTTAGACACCTTGAGGGGTTGGTTGGCTCGTGAATGTTCTCTAGATTTTGAGGAAGGTCAATTTGGTCTTGTATTGTTGGTTCCACTTCCTTAACTATACTTCGGGAGTTGAATCATATCATAGAAAATATTTGTCACATGTTTACCCAGGTGGACTAATTAGCTTGGGTAAATGTTAGATGAGGGTGTTACAATAACATTAACCAACACAACCCATAACTTTAATTATAATATCAATAGACATGATAGCTACAATCCGCAAGTATGGAAGAAACCTTCATAATTCAAGCATTCAATACAACTATAGGCCTATAAGATAACTTGTCAATTCTGAGTTTAACAATGAAATTTGGGAAATCCAACATAAACCTTTATGGTATCTCATAATCATGCATATGGTAGTGAACTACTTAGTTCAAGCATACAATATATATTCTTAAACACATAAGACAACTCTTTTGTTGTTAGCATACCCAAAAATTTAGGCAGCCACTTATGGACATACACAATTATGAATTAATTCATAAGAACAACAAGGAATGACATAGTTTGTAATCCAATCATACTTAGGTGTGTATGTAAAGGTGTTTAGAAATAGAAGGAGGGAACTCCACTCTACACCCAATCATAGGAAAACTACACTGCAATTTTCTTGCAACTAGCCACCCCCAAGCCAAATCCATGGTTTAAGGGTTTTCTTTCTTAGGAATTTCCAACTAAAGGCTTGGCTAGACACTCAAGAGGTGGATTCCATTGCCTTAGTGGTTTACCAACTACACTATGGAAATACATCATAGTGATCCACTCATCTCTGAGCTCATTCACAGGCTTCACCAAAATTTTACAGTAGTTCAAATCAAACATAGGGCTTAACAATCAGCTCTCTAATTTATCTATCTTTTGCATTCATTTCTCCATAGCTCCATGCTTATATTTTAACATCCTTTTCCTCTAGCAAGATATATTAAGACAAAAAGATCGTGCACATGACCAACAACCAACCCAGGACCCAAAATATCAACTAATGAACAAATTGTTGGAAGAAAGTTGTCATTGATGTCAAAGGGCCTGTTGTAGCTAATACAACCCCACTTAGAAGTTTTGCCCATGCTTTGATTTTGGAGCCTCCCTTTGGTGATGAGAACTATTGTTTTAGAATACCAATACCACCCCTTATTGGCTTAAGGGGGCCTGAACCAGGTTCAAAGTTGTTCGTGCCAACCAAAAAAACCTTAACTGTTGGCCCTTTCAGCAACAACCTGCATAGCGCAGACTGCAGTCTCACCTGAAGTAGTATTTGGGGATGTTAGAACCAAGTTTCTACATCCATTGACATGTGATAAGTGGTTCTTAATCTTTGATAGTTTAGATCTGCCTTCGCTCAAATCGGTATCCTTCTAGAGCTCGTTACTATAACTAGGGTAAAACGGCTTCTAGACCTTTGGGAAGGTCTATGATCAGTCTCTGCAGAACCCTAAACAAGAAAATTATCTATTTTCACACATCAATAAATAACCCTAAATCTGTCTTCACGGGGATCTACTTGTTGATCCCTCGAAAATTGTAGCACCAACATTGGGGGATAGCCACCCAATCCAGACCTTAGTACAACTCCTTCTCTGTTTGGTATGGTGTCTCCGACTGGATATTACGGGACCAATTTCCCAATAAAGTATGATTTGATGAATGGGTGTTTTAAATGTATAAAAAGATGATAGGTGCTTTAATATATAAGCTCTAAAATATACAGATATATCTCTATAACCCGGATGATTTCATAATAATGCGATTATTGATGATTCTTAACAAACAAATGATAATAGAGATTATTCACTTATCTATAGAAAGATGTATTTAAATGATGATAACTTTGAACAAGAAATTAAACAAAGTAATGTGAAAGCATATCGCATAACATACTAATATTTATCATTGACATATGTATACAATATAACAATTCTAGATCATTCAAAAGTGAAATAATACAGAGTTGTTTGAAACATGAGAATATATCAACAATAACAAATCAATGGAATGCTAATTACATCAAACAAGACAAAAATAACAATGATAGAAGTACCAAATGCATTTGAGTCTCATTATGCAAGTAACAATCTAGTTCAATCTTCTTATTCTGAAAACTCCAAGAAGATACAAAAATGCAAGTCTTTATGAAGCTCTTTCACAACAAGTTTGAACCTCGATCCATGGCTTATAAAAATAAATTAAGAAGTGCAGAAGTGGAAACTTCTCAAGTCTAGTTTTATACAAATTGAGGACCCTTTCTAAAATGGCATGAAAGGGTCTTTATAGTAAAATTAAAAACAAACTGTCCATAAAAATTGCTGAGAGTTGTTGGAACTCCCTTCATCAAAATATGGGATTTGAATTTCAAAAATAGAATCGTGATAAACTTTAAAGAGATTCATCACATCTATATTTTCTCTTGTATCTTTAACCGACAAATCGAGAGCATGGTTTGGATTTCTAGAGGATGACTCATCCTGGAATGTAACTGTCCTGTGTATGTGGCGTCTGAGAGCTCAGGCATCATGTGATCAACGACATCAACAAGGCACTTGATAGTCATCTGTTGGCTGTGTGGCTTGACCATAAAGGACCAATGCGCATCCCAGTTAAGAATTTGTACTCAGTTGAGCTGCTCCTCCTTGGTGTCCAAATCTTGCTTCCATTGCTTCTCTAAAACATTTGCCTTTGGAAGATTTCCTGGGGAAAAATCAGAAATTAAATTGGCACCATATAAGTTATCATTCACCAGCTCAATAACATTATTCATTATAGCCCTGGCCCTAGAGGTAGCTCTTTTTTCTTTTATCAACTGTGTTTCCCATTCTGAAAACAATATCTCTTTATGAGACTCTTTAATTTTAGGTAATTTAGCAACTCTTCCATCTTTTGTGCTTTGCCAGGAGAGATAATCCGTGACTTTATCATCTGCATATTTAAATTCTAACCTGGTATTGACTACTTGGTCAATCAGTGATGTCGTTGTGATGAATAATGGATCAATAAGAGATATTTTCTGGTAGAGTAGATTTAGCTGTTGAGATAAAGCCTTATTTGCCTCTAAAGCTTCCTTCTTAAACTCTTCAACCTTGGGATAATCTTTGAATTGTTCTATAGAGAGTTGTAACTGTGTGATTTGCTCTTCTTTAGATTTAATCTTTGTTGATGTGTCAATTTAAGCTACTTAAACTCCTGAGACAGTTTTTGTTGTCTTTGGATGGACTGCTGGTCAATTTTTTGTTTTTCTAGGTTTAATTTTCCTTCATCTATTTCTATAGTGTTAATTGTTCCTCAAGTCGATTAATCTTTTGATGCTCTACTACTCACTATTCTTCAACCTTATTAATCTTTTGATCCTTTTCTGTGATCAATTGATTAACTTCAGTTGCTTTATCAATTGTAGCAGTTATGTATGCCCCTGAAATTTGGGATAACTTGGTCAAATCCTTAGAAGGATTGACCTCTGAATCTTTCCATATGACATTCATAAATTCATATTGAGGAGCTGTGGATGATTTTTGGTCTATTTTCATCTTTTTCCTCTGCCTCTTGACTACAACCTCGTGTTTTGGGCTTTAAAACACATCCAAAGGTGGAATTTCCTTAATGTTCAATGTAATCTCTCATCAAGGATTTTCGGGGATTATTTCTATCTCTTTTTGAGCTGTGCCTTTGCTGGGTGTCTCTTCAATCACAATATTAGGAATAATGGCTTGTTATGCTCCAAAAGGCGCTGATGTGATAATGTTTTGAGGATCACTTTGACTTTTGATCTGTTGGTCAAATTTCTCCCATTCTTCAATCAATATGGGATCAATGTGAACATCAGTGTTTAGTTGTTCACTGGCCTTACCACTTGTTTCAACTTCTCCAAAAACCTTTTCTATAACCTGCTCTCCGCTATGTTTTGCTTGCTGAATGATTGGTGTACTATTTAATAAATCCAGAGCTACTGTTAGTAACCTTTGTGTCCTGTATTCAATGATTTGTCCATTTTCTTAGCACCCAATTTGAATTTTACCAGATGACTTACTGTCAAGAATAATTCTGCTAAAGAAAATAAGTCATCAAACTCATCTTCCTCATGCATGAATTTACTAACTTTCACTTCAGTGGTGAAATTGAAAGAAACCTTATTTGGGTCATATTGTCTTTAAGGGATAACATTAGATTCAAATCCTTTGTCTTGTTTGCTTCTTTTTTGGCATGTTTAAAATCATGCAATGAGTAGGTGCCGCAGCGAAGAGGAAAGGCATACGACAACTGTTTCTTGGAGTCTTTACGATTTCTAGACATACCTTTTTCTACTATTTGGTAGGCTACTTCCCTGACTAATAGCTTATCTGGAATGTAAAGTGGAAGGACATGAGGATCTATAATTCTGCCAAAAACCCAAACATAGGTGAACGTCTCTTCCTCGAACTAACTGCCGATTGAGGTTAAATCAATGCTAGCCTTGTCATACAGCTAAGGAGTAGGTTTATTAAAGATAGCTTGATGGGCGGGTAGGATGAAACCATGGCAAATCCTGTATAAATGATTCTTGTATTCAAACTTCCATAAGTATTTATGGTAAATATGAATGGGGGTTGGATCCTGAATAGTCCATTTCCAACCTAAGATGGGAAAGTCAGAATTAAAAGAAATTGTGTCAACTATGTAAGCACTCATATAGAATGGGGGCACAACCCAGGCAGTGACATATCTATTCTTTCTATAATCCAGTATTTGACTAGGCATTTTATCCGATAGGATATTTTCCCAATCCATCATAAAGGAGTTTATCACTGCTTCTATCAAAGGAACCATTTCAATAGAAAATCTAGCGGAATTAGGCCTTGCAAAGAGTCTACACATCGTAGCAACAACATAACAATATGTAGATGCTAAGGAGTCCACAGAAGACATACCAGATGATTCATGTTTGTGCGTGTTAGGAAAGTGTGTCCATTGCTTGATAGGGTCTGATTCAATCTGATTCTCCTTGGCGAAAGCTTCCAAGAATGATTTGTTGTAGTGTAGCTCGAGATTTGGAAAGTGATACATTCTCTTGACGTCTTCAGGTTTGAAGGAGCCAAACATCCTTCCATCAACTGCAAAGAAAGCTCTTTCCATTATGTTAATGCTCTCGATTACCCATCTTACGATATCATTATATGGTAAAACCTTTGCACGGGCTGCTATTTGATGGAGGAAAGAGTTGGCCAAATCATTGAGCATGTTTTCTGATTTATCAGTTCCATTAGTTGTGGCTTCTACTTCTATCTCCTTCGGATTTTCATTTTCAAGCAAAGCAAATATGCCTTCCCATGAGATATTACCAAAGCCTTGACAGGTAGTATATGAGATTAACACCAATTTTCCTTGTCCTTCTTCCACTGTAAGGGGAGCCTTTGTCTTTCGAGCTTTTTTAGACATCTTGACTGACTACATGATTCTGGATTTACACTGCAAAATGAGAAAGAGGAGCGTGATAGGAGAAAAACTTTGAGAGTAGCCAATACAAGTAATTATAGACTAAAATCAGTGTATGCGCATTAGATCCAAAAGATCTCATATTGTACATAGTCACAAAGGATGAAATCCTTAAAGGATTGTAACCATAACTGCCTCTTAATGCCTTACCGTAACATCATGAAGTAAAACTTTAATGCCCAATTAATATATATCGCATCACAAGTTTTCAAATGATCCTTTTAGAATAGGTGCGATAACTTTGCGATTTTGCGATTAGCGATTGTATTATTTTAATACTTTTAGAGCCATTGCATATCGCAAATCGGGAGTTACAAGCGCTATGTTCGAAAGAATTCTTTATATTGTTGCGATTGCGATGAGTGATGAGTTGGAACATAGAGTTGGTGGGTTCCTTTTCAAACTTGGTAAATTATATTTTTCCTTCCTAAATCATGTTTTCCTTTATAATTGATTTAACACTATATCGTGAGTCTTCATAGTATATACTACTTGCTTCTATTGGGAGCTGGATATGCAATATGCGACGCGATAGTTATATCACATCGCAAAGTTTCAACAAAGTGGTTTCAATGTTTTCCTATGGATTGGCGATATGCGATATGCAATATCCTTATCGTATCGCAAGGTTTCAATGAAATGTCATAACTTATTCCTTAGGATTAACGATATGTGAAATGCGATAGTTATATCACATCGCATGTTTATAAATGGATCATTTCAAATTAAAACTTTGTGATGAGGAATTTGAGATGACTTTGATCGCATCACAACTTTTCAAATGGATGTTCATTGGTCTTAAGCAATTGCGATTTCAATGAGCGGTTCCAAACACTCATAAAGCAACTTTTATATGAAAAGTATGGAAAATCTATTTTACTCAAAATGTTTTATTGCTTTTTATATCCTAAAGGGGACCTATTTCCCATTTAGCATCTTTAGACTAAGATTAAAAATTTGAAATGGGGGAGTTGTTGTATAGCACAACAATTGGCGATTCATTGGAAGAACCAGTTATCTATGAATGAAATAATGATTTTTCTAACACTTTCTTAAGGAGAATCAATTGAGCAAAAGGGAACTATCTTGGAATTTTTTAGATAATTTTTTTCTTACTCTGAATAAAACAAAGATATCAATTTTGCAATTTCTTTTACAAACCCTTATCATAAATAAAAACATTTTTTGGTTTCTTCAAGCTTTGATTGGTTGTTAAAGATAAAGTAGGGGGCTCCTCCAACTTAGCTTTTAAATTTACTCTTTTGTCATAGGTAGTGCCACTGCTGCCGGTAAACATCTATAGTCTCGACATGGTTACCTTTTAACCATCAATTATTCATTGTCCCATCCATCTAAGAGTATAATCTTTTAAAGATAAATTCAGAAAGATATATATCTATATATATATATATATATATATATATATATATAATATATATATATATATATATATATATATATAATATATATATATATATTCATATTTTTCTTTTTTTTTATTTGATTAAAAGCCATTGCCCTGGTTTGGTAGCCCAAAGATGACAATGCCATTCACTGGTTTTAATTAAACTGAACAAGCTGGCTCATGATGAGACACCTTCTATTTTTATTATAAGCCATTACTCTGTTTTGGTATGCAGTATTGGTAATGTCAGCTTAATTAGTTCCCTATGATCATGGTAAGCAAGCTCATAATGAGACCTCTTATCTTTTAAATCGGATATATTTTAGAATTACACTCTAAAAAATCATAAACCTAGTGGATGGGGTGAATGCTTGACTCCTTAAGAGTTTATGGATGACAATTATAGAGTTGTAGATGCTTAGTTGGAGAAATTATTTACCTTTTTATAAATAACCTTTCTCAACTGATAAAACTCAAAATGATTTACTGTGTTTTCAAGGTTTGAAAGATTTCACAAATTTAAAGAGGATTTTAGAGTTTCATGTTTTTTTATCTAATTTCCAAAACTAATCATGATCTAGGTGGATATTGGTGGCCACCTGCGAAGTCCATTTGGACCCCCACCATTGTCTTTCTCAGCATTTTCAGTTTCCTTAATTGTAGCACAACTTACTATTTTTAGCAGTTTTTCGGGTCCTAAACTTCCAGAGCCGTTTTGAGGCCCTAAACGACGTTTTTTGGGGAATCCGGGGGCAACACGAGTCCATGGAACATGGAACATGGACCTGTGTTGCCCGTTCCAACAATGATAGTGCTCGAATAGATCTTTCTAATGAGATATTGTACGCGTCAAACGGAGATCATATGCTAAAGTTACGACCGCGGGAAGTTGATGTACCAACTTACCCCCAAACGG